>PQWD01013444.1:0-90605 GCA_019425675.1 Leucinodes orbonalis | reverse complement strand
TTTCGATGTTGTGTGTCTGATACAAATAAAGAAATTATCTATCAATCTACCCACATTGCAAAGCAATTACGACTTTACTTTTTATTAATATCTTATAACTTTACGGTGTAAAAGCGCACTGATCAATATCAAATCAAATATTATTTAATGAAAATCAATAAATATACATGACAAGATCTTATTGGACATATCAATATGAATCGTACAGCAATGATGCATTGTGCAGACGGCGAGCGACAGCACGGTAGGTGCGGGGGCGCGCCCGCCCGCCGCTGGGACCGGGGCCGCCGGCGCTGGGGCCGCCGCCGCCGCCGGGACCGGGACCGCCGGCGCTGGCCCCAGTGCCGCTGGGACCCACAGCGCCGCCGCCGCCGACGACCTGCCGCTGTCGCGCTCCAAGCGCTCGCACACCATCTCCGTTATGAGCCCACACGGAGGCTGCGGTGACTATTACTCTTTTATTTTTATATACCATAATACATCTTTATTCGACAATATATTTTTCAAATGTTGTATACATAATTATCTCTGAGACGTGTGTTAGTTTACACTGTGCTACAGGCCTCAGTCTTCCCAAACCATTGCAGGATATGTATACTATCACATAAGGATTTAAAATAATATGTTTACATCTTTGTGCTAAATTATGTATGTTTATATGAAGGATTATATCTTATATACCAAATTAATAAACAACGATCGACTCTGTACGTAAAGTTATCAGTGATCACAACTATATCATTTGTATTTAATATAAATTTTATAACTATTTTTAATTCTCCTCAATAAGAAAATCTCTCACTTAAGCAAACTAAATATCAAGTCATTTTCTTTTAAGCGGAACTTAAGTCCCGGAAACATTACATTTTCTATTGTTTTTCCCTTTAAATTTAAATGTGACATTATGTGTTTTGATTATCATGTTATACATTCATTTTCTTGGTCCAAAGATAAAAAAGTACTTTTTATAAGATTTTAAAATATAAGAAAAAATAAAAAATATATCACGTTGACGTTTACATAATTCAGTCTTAATAAAGAAAACATATAAATACTAAAGATATTTTATTGAATATGCCCGCTACACCAGAGGAGCGCTCGTATTATGTTTTGAAATGTACATTATATACAGTATAATGTACATAGATAGCATTTTAAGTTAATGATTGTTGTGTGCAGCGAGAGCGGGCGCGCGAACGGCGTGGGCGGGTCTGTGGGCGGTGTGGGCGGGACGCTGGGCGGCGCGGGGCGGGGGCGGGCGGCGCGGGCGTGGGCGGCGCGGGGCGGGCGGCGGCGGCCTGTCTCCCGCCTTCGTGTTCCTGCAGCTCTACCACAACATGAGCACCGCGCCCATCACGCCGCCCGTGCCAGGTTACACACACACACCTATCTATGTCCAAAGACCTCTGCATCATAATAAATAATTAATAAATAAATATCCACTGACATTCACACAGCGCCATCTAGCCCCAAGTTACTGGGGTACTAAACAACGGATGAACATACTTATATACATATTTTTTTGAAATACATACATATTATCATAGAAAACACCCAGACAATTACAAACAGATATGTTCATGCACACAAATGTTTGTACTCGGGATCGAACTCGGTGTTGCAGCCGACGTCTTAACCGCAACATGAAATGGGTCATCATCAGTAGATAAAAAAAATGTGTTTATGCGGTTAACAGTTATGAAATATAGTACCACTTGTTACTACCACTACCGTAGTGCAGTCCGTACGGCACACGGAGTGTAGTCGGCAGGGTAGTGGTGAGTGTCCCCCCCCTCCCCCCAGGCGAGCCCCGGTGGCGGCGAACCCGCTGAACGCGCGCCGCTCCGCGTGGCCGGCGTCCAGCACGAGCGCACCGTCAAGAACCTCGACCTCGTGCCGCCGCTAGAGACATACAAGGTACGCATGCGCACACACACACACACACACACACACACACACACACACACACGCAATCAGTAACTTTGAACACACAGTGGGTAAGCATTACGATTTCCTAATGTTTATTGAAGTGTCACATGAACCTAACAAATTAAATTTGTTTAATGTCAACCAACAGCACACAATTAATTGAATAAATGTCTGTATTTTGAATTAATTATGCATTTACACTTGCTTTAGCAGACGAGTTCTGGAGTGAAGACCGCAACTTGGCAAGCGTAGCGTAGAACGCTCTCCAGACCCATAAACAAGACGACTTGCGAAAGGTGGATGAGAGAAGCGGAGGACCGGGATACCTGGCACAAAATGAGGGAGGCCTTTGTCCAGCAGTGGACTATGATAGGTTGAAATGATAAAGAACTTGATTTAATTCGAATAATATATACCGCTTCAGTGGTCATCGGAAATATTATGTTTCTATTACTACCTATTTTAAACAATATTAAGTCACTGAACTTAAATTACTCACTTTCTAAATCAAAATAAATACCAACCTACCCTTAAAAGTGTGCCACAATTTTAAATGCGTGATTTATATGACAATTTAAAAAAATATATGTATACTGAAACTCTTATTGAAGGTTGGCGTATTATACGTCGGCCAGGACAACAAGACGACGAAGTATTGATACTGAAGAATGAGTACGGCAGCCTGAGGTGAGTGCAATACCGATTCACTACTGTTGGATATTTTTACTGTATTTCAAGTAGTGATAAAATTATCTGGCATAATGAAATGAAATTTGCATAAAACATGGTTTTATCTAGTAACGAACGCCCCATCGATTTTTATCTGATTTATTCGATCATTTTTATCGGATTTTGATGTATTTCACACAGAAGACACCTATTTACTGGAAAGATCGAATTCTAGTTAGTTTCTTAGTAAATGTAAAGTAGGCAGGCAATAATTAACTGACGGGTTTCATAATCTCATTCAAAAAGTGTTCGCGTCTATTGCGTCGGTTGGACACAATTTTCATTTGAAGTTCGCGTGTCATAATGACATAGTAGTGTGCTGCTTTTGATTTTGTACCCTTTCAGTGACTCGTTAAGTTCGAAATGTAAATGAATAATTTAATGTTATAAATATAACAGTAAATATATGTATGTGTAGTGCAGCTCTGATACTTTTTGGATGAAGTTTCTTCGTTTAATTTATTTTTCATTTAAGTTTATATTAATTTACTTTTTAGTGTATGTGTATGTAATGATGCTGACGTAATAGTGTGTTGTGTTTGTGCAGGTACGCGGATTTCCTGTCGTCGCTGGGCACGCTGGTGTCGCTGGACGGCGAGGAGCACCCGCAGCTGTTCCTCAACCTGGAGCTCGGCGGCAAGGACGGACACTACACATACGTCTGGCACGACGACATTATGCAGGTACACTGCGCCGCGCGCCTTGCCTACTACTTACCATTCAAACTTGCATGCAACGTGACATAATAATAAATACATGTCCTGACATACACCAGCGCATCTAGCCCCAAATTACGCGTGAAGCTTGTAATTACGGGTAATTTACAACTGATAAACATACTTTTATATATATTTTTTAACTTAACATATTATACATAGAAACACCTAACCAATACCAACAGACGTGTTGGTATTGTTGTTGGTACAAACATTTGTGTCATGCACACAGAATGTATGTACTGTCCGGAATCGAACCCGGAAACCTTGGTGTAGTAGCCGACGTCTCAACCATTACATATTTTTTTCATGTAACGTAGTGAACTTGACGGTCAGAACGCTCACCTGATGGTAAGTGATACGCCTGACCATGACAGAACGGCATTGATAAATGTTTATTAGTTGTTAGCCCGTCACTCGAGACAACAGATGTTAGGTCTAGGTAGGCCTAGCTACAGTGCCCTCATCCCGAAATACAAAAGTGCACAGCGCTCCTGTTTCCCGGTACGATATCTGGCACTGCGGTGGAACCTACCTAGACGACTCAGTATCTATTTTTTACGGAATGTATTTTACGTGTTAATGTGTGTGTGTGTGTGTGTGTGTGTGGTGTAGGTGTTGTTCCACGTGGCGACGGCGATGCCGTCGTCGGCCAAGGACCCCACGTGCAACGAGAAGCGCAAGTACATCGGCAACGACTACGTCTCCATCGTGTACAACGACTCCGGCGCTGATTTCAACATACACACTATCAAGGTACGCCCCTCTCACTTACGACTATATTGATTGCTATCTAGCAATAGTCAAAGTACGATTATTCAATTTAGACTTACAAGAAACACTAATGAACGTCAACACATAATAAATAATATCATATAAAGCTGTTTAAGTAAAGGTAAAATTATTTTTCATTAATTTTAATGTTAATTGGTTAATGTAACGTATTCGCGCGAGACTTAATGAGAATTCCAGTTAAACACAACTGTTTGCTTTGAGGCACGGCGATTTGTTACATTTTATATAAGGTTGAATGTTGATGATTGTCCCAAAACTGAAGACAATTATTTGTGCTTTCATTTAGACAATTTAAGTACAAGATCTCTTTAGTTTTATAAAATGTTTATTATATCAACATTTACTCGTAACTTTACATATGTGTCTATTTATTTTTAATGCTTCTCCAATAAATACGATGTTTGAACACTTAAAACATTTTAAGGTTATGCTACGATCATTGAACAAAATGTGAGGTGGAGCAACATATTAAGAATATGAATATGCAGATCCTATATTTTGAGAAAAGCTGTAAAGCTAGTCAGTGGAATTATAAAGTTTTTAATTCTATTACTGCCAGAGACGCCTTAAAGCGTCACAAACAAAAGGTTTTTTGTCTGTATTCCTGGCAGTCAATGGGTTAAATGTATACTCAAATGATAATAGGTTTAGTTTATCGAAATAATTAGGGGAAAATTCAATATGTCGCTTTATTTTATTTTGTGGTAACTAACTCGTAAGTTAACCAAAAGATTCAATTATGTACGGAATCTTATACTGTAACTTGTGTATAATTAACCGTAGTGTTGAATGGAGTGTGTTTGTGTGTGTGTGTCCCAGGGTCAGTTCAACTCGTGTATCGTGGTGGTGGAGCCGTACGAGCACGGTCTGAACCGCGTGTTCATCAAGGCCAAGGACGAGCGCGTCCGCGGCAAGTTCCTAGCGCACCTCGACACGCAGGTCGTGTCCGACGCACACGCCGCCCTGCTGGCCCGACAGACGGCCCTACACGCCCACGTGAGTACACACACACAGTGTCCGACGCACACGCCCCTGGCCCGACAGACGGCTACACGCCCACGTGATACACACACCAGTGTCCGACGCACACGCCGCCCTGCTGGCCCGACAGACGGCCCTACACGCCCACGTGAGTACACACACACAGTGTCCGACGCACACGCCGCCCTGCTGGCCCGACAGACGGCCCTCACGCCCACGTGAGTACACACACACAGTTCCGACGCACACGCCGCCCTGCTGGCCGACAGACGGCCCTACACGCCCACGTGAGTACACACACACAGTGTCCGACGCACACGCCGCCCTGCTGGCCCGACAGACGGCCCTACACGCCCACGTGAGTACACACACACAGTGTCCGACGCACACGCCGCCCTGCTGGCCCGACAGACGGCCCTACACGCCCACGTGAGTACACACACACAGTGTCCGACGCACACGCCGCCCTGCTGGCCCGACAGACGGCCCTACACGCCCACGTGAGTACACACACACAGTGTCCGACGCACACGCCGCCCTGCTGCCCGACAGACGGCCCTACACGCCCACGTGAGTACACACACACAGTGTCCGACGCACACGCCGCCCTGCTGGCCCGACAGACGGCCCTACACGCCACGTGAGTACACCACACAGTGTCCGACGCACACGCCGCCCTGCTGGCCCGACAGACGGCCCTACACGCCCACGTGAGTACACACACACAGTGTCCGACGCACACGCCGCCTGCTGGCCGACAGACGGCCCTACACGCCCACGTGAGTACACACACACAGTGTCCGACGCACACGCCGCCCTGCTGGCCCGACAGACGGCCCTACACGCCCACGTGAGTACACACACACAGTGTCCGACGCACACGCGCCCTGCTGCCCGACAGACGGCCCTACACGCCCACGTGAGTACACACACACAGTGTCCGACGCACACGCGCCCTGCTGGCCGACAGACGGCCCTACACGCCCACGTGAGTACACACACACAGTGTCCGACGCACACGCCGCCCTGCTGGCCCGACAGACGGCCCTACACGCCCACGTGAGTACACACACACAGTGTCCGACGCACACGCCGCCCTGCTGGCCCGACAGACGGCCCTACACGCCACTGAGTACACACACACAGTGTCCGACGCACACGCCGCCCTGCTGCCCGACAGACGGCCTACACGCCCATGAGTACACACACGAGAGGAGATTAGTTGTCTTTTAGATATGGCTACTAAATAACGCATAAATATTCCTTTTTTTTTTTTAGTTAGACCATATTACAAACAGACATGTTCGTGCACACAAATGTTTGTATTGACCGGGGATTGAACCCGGAACCGTTGGTGTGATAGTGATACAACAAAAACCATCGATATTTGACGATCGACGTTAAATATCGATGGCCAATGTGCTAAATTATAATTTTTGAGCATACATTGTTAAAGTTTAGATTTTAATCAGTTTACGTTTAAAATTGATTTTATGCCTTGGTTTTTTTTATGTTATAAGTGTACAGGACGGTCTGGACGCTCACCTGATGGTAAGTGATACGCCAGACCACGACAGAGCGGCATTAAAGGAAACCAACAACTGATAGACAGTTATTATCCTCCATCAACGCCGCACTGCGCCCGTCACCCGAGACAACAGATGTTAGGTCTCTTATACCCCCGTTAATGTGTCTAGCTACAGTGCCCTCATCCCGATATACAAAAGTGTATAACACTCCTGTTTCACGGGACGATATCTGTCACTGCGGTGGTACGTACCTGGACGACTCAGTATCGAGGCTACCACCTAGAATATATTGTTTCTTTGGCTCCTACTTATATACGAGTGTAGGAGCGGTGAAGAAGGGTGCCGGTGTAACGTGTGTTGGGTGTGTTGGGTGCGTGTGTCCAGCTGGCGGCGCAGATCTCGCAGTCGCTGCAGCTGGGCGGCGCGCCGTACGCGTCCAACGCGCTGGAGCGGCTGCGGCTGGTGAAGCGGCTGCGGCGGAGGCTGGAGGGGGAGCGCGCGCCCGCCCTCGCCGCGCCCTACGCGCCGCCCCAGCCCGCCGCCGCCCTGCGCGTCGCGCTCGACGACTTCAACGCCTACACCTAGCCCGCCCACACACACACACACACACGCCCGCCCTCGCCGCGCCCTACGCGCCGCCCCAGCCCGCCGCCGCCCTGCGCGTCGCGCTCGACGACTTCAACGCCTACACCTAGCCCGCCCACACACACACACACACACGCCACACCACACTCAAACATACTCTGGGAGGACACGGGGCGGACACCGTGGATTCGTGGGGACACACGAGGATACGGGCCCACACGCGGTCTCGCGGGACACGGAGGGGCACACACGCGGTCTCGCGGGGACACGCGAGAACACGGGGGCCCACATGCGAGGACACACGGGGGCACAGACACACACACACTACATGTTGACAACAAGTATTGTATTATACAACTTGCACACATTGATTGACGCACGTTAAACACAAACATTGCAATATACAAATTTGATTTAAGCAGTTTTTTTTATTGGGACTGCCAAAGTGAACTGGTATAAGCAGAAAGAAATCGGAGACAAACTTGAAGCTTGCCACGGCATACAATATGGAAATAATATTTTTTTTACATATATTAATAATATAATTATTCTAAAAAGAAAGAATTTATACCATTTATATTATAACTCTTTTCAACCTACCTATAAGGCTCTATTTGCCACAGAATAGAGCCTTAGCTCTCAGTTTTCTGAACCAGCCACAAACCTTTCGCGAGTCATCGATCCGAACGTTTTTAAGACACGGCCTCCACTCCAGAACTCATTTGCCCCAGAGGCTCTCGGTTTCGCGATACGTGACCGGCCCACTCTCACTTCAATTTCATTGCTATGTCGGTATCTTTAATTTTCTTATGAATGAAATCATTTCTGATTTTATCCCTAAGATAGACTCTGAACATAGCTCGCTCCATATTGTATGTTTTTATAATAATAAATTATAAAATATGTTTATTGCTACCCTCAAAAATAGACTTGACACATTAAGTACAAACAATGCAGTAAGAAAAATATCAAAGGAAAGCAGCTCAGCTTGTGCTATAAATTGAAAAATATATAGTTGGCGTACTCTTTAAAACTAGAATATTGCTTGTTATCAATTTATTGTCAAGATATGAACATGAGAATGTTTTCAAATATAAAAATTACAACACTGAAATCATGGGTATTTAGTATATTGCAATTTTTGTTTTCAATGTTCCGTTCCACGTTATGTGGATCGCTTCTCAATTTCCTTGGGCACGTGGCAAGTGAATGTGAACTCTTAGGAACTTAAAATAAGTATTAATTAAGATTAACATTGTTATAATATATTCAAAATTGTACACTGCAGCCGATAGGAGTGAATGAACGGAGACGTCCTCGGCGCCCGCCCCGCCACTCTACGTCAATCGCTTTTTATGCAACGCAATATGGATTTATTTGTAAGCACATAGATCTATGAAATTTCAAATGACCAACTCCCACGAGTGTTAAATTAAGTATAGGTTCTTGAATAATGAAATGTGAGGTACGAGACTTAGGCGGTGGGCGGGCCACTCGACTGATTATCCAAAGAAGCGCAACTTTTAATATTATCCAATAAAATTACATGACTGGTACAACTACCGAGCGTGGAATGTACCAGAAGCGTGTAGAATGATAAGCTGACGTATGATGAATTTTCAATGAACTGATTTAATTTTAGTTTAAATATAAAACTAGCTAAAGAAATATACAAGTAGTTTTTTGAGTTTTGGTTCATTGATTGCTTTGGGCCTACGAGTTGCGGGACAGTACTGTTCTTGTGTCATGTAACCGCAGTGTAGGCGAACACCCTGTCGGTCGAGTGGCGGGTCGCGAAGCACCCGCGCCGTACACCCTCGTTGAGCATTTCTTGTTAAAATATTTTATGTAGCAATTTATTTCCTGACGAAAGATTTTGTAATCAAATAAATGATGGCTATTTTATTATTTGTTTACTTTACCAATATGAAATCCTTATGCCCTCATCATAATCAGCTCAAATATCCCCACCGAGGGGCACGAGCCTACCTGTACGCCGGGTGTAAAGGCCTTAGTCGTCGACGCGGGCCCAGTGCGACTGGCCGACTTCACACACAACCTTTGAATCTCTTCACAAGCGTGAGCAGGTTCCTCACGATGTTTTGCTGCACCGTAAGAGCGTTGATTTTGGTACGGGGCGGGATTTGAACCTACGCCCTCTCGATCGAAAGGCAACAGTCCACACCATTGAGCCCGCCCTCAATGTTTGAAAAATCTGAAAATAGAAAATCTGCTATTCTCAGCTGCCTAACGGCTGAATTATACTGGAAATATATGAGCTAAATACATATGTAGGTAATTAAGCACATGGACACAATACCCAGAATATTCTTTCGCCCCAAGCATGAATGTATGGTTTCCCCATGAAATTTTTTAGTAGAGTTTCTCCCCTGCCAAGTAGGGTGTATGAGGCAGGTGACACACCATCATGCATTAAACCAGTGCAATGGATAAAAGTCTTAAGCACACCTTTGGCAAAGTCAAAATCAAAAACATTTATTTCAAATTAGGCTTACAAAAAGCACTTATGAACGTCAAGAAATATACAAAGATATAATAAAAACGATTTAAATACTAAACTAAAAATATGAGTTTTGATGCTTTGAAAAAAAAAGTGGAGCAAAGATGGTTGAGGCTGCTTTATGAAGGCCCACATTGATTTATTTTTTATACTTTTATTGCATCATTAGATTGGATTTCTGACAATGTTCATAATATCTAAGGCATAACAATAGAAAACATTCTATCTATCTGACATAGAAAACAACTAAACTTGTTAATTCAATTTGTATTTGCTGTCTATTTGGCTAAATCACATTTTTTATATTGCATGAAAATTCCATTTTCCATGACTCACAGAACAAATATAATGATTTTCATATTGTATCAAAACTAAATCTTCTCTTCTTTGCTTCATATTATTTACATTCAAATTAGTTCAAAGGACCTAAACTGGTCTTCATCTGTAAAGAATGTAACTTTTTATATTTTTTATAAACACATTGCATACCCTGAACGCCACAGCAAATAATAAATAAAACACATTTAATTCATATTTTTAAGTGCCCCATTTTTTTTTGTCACATATAGATGATGTTAGTATACAGGGCACGCAAGTGCTTGTCATGATTCAATCAAGTGATTTTTAATGAGAATACCTGCTTGTAGGATGTAATGTTTATACTGATTTTATGTATATTCTAAGGATTGTTACACTTTGGATTAGGTTCAAATAAGGAATATAAAATTTATACTATAATATTTATTTACAAATAATCTAATTAAAGCTAGTTTAGGTTCATGCCAATGTTCTACTCCTTTTGGTCTAACTTCCGCCGCCACACCTTGACTTTGCCCCGAAGTTCTCGCAGACGCTTCATCTCTTCTTTAAAGTCCTGATGCTCATCTCTGAACAAGCCATACTCACGCAGGCGAAGCATAAGGCCGGCTGTCTCCACATGACGAGGGTAATATTCCACTATGTTACGATTAGTATGCAAAGGGCGCTCCGAAAACATTTTCACAACTTTCATTGATTTTGAATTTGTCGGAATAGCAACTTCACCAAAGATACGGTTTGACAATCGCTTCATACGAGTGGCGTAGTTGGTTGATGCGTTAATCAATTGCGCGTACTTTGCGTATTTTGTAGCCATGACAGACCTGTTCCAAGTTATAAGGACATTAATTTTTTGGTTGAAATGAAATATGCATGTTGAAATATACAAATTCCACTGGATTTATTCATTTATTGCTATTCTGTAACAAATGTATACTTACAGCGACTTAGTGAATTTAATATGAATATCGTGTTATTTTAATAATAATTAGATCTAAACAAGTTGTTAGATTTAAACTTTGAAAAATACTTGTCTAGGTTAATTTACGATATAAATATAGGCTGTCAGCTGTCAAACTGAATTTATTCGTTCCACTTCGAATAGGCTAAGATCATACACTTAGCTGCCTTATTTGATAAATGTCATTTTTTTATTATTATTAAAAAGAAGCGCATTGTGAAGACTCGAAAATGACCCAATTGGATCATCTTTCAGTTCATCTGCATCGAGCGCAGCAACAAACATTGTTTTTGATTACAATAAACATTGACTGTTCGTTTTGAATGTGTGCTTAGGAATTTTAATCAAATATGCCATCTAATGAGTTTCGAAACTGTACAAATTATGACTTCAAAATTTATAAATTTCAAGGGATTTCATACCACATATAAATATTCGAAGATCAGATTTAATTACAATAGTTATTATTTTCTATCCCTCGTACCCGCACAGTCTGTTATGGACATGGTGCGTCGTTCCGAATGCGCACTCCAAAGGAATTGAACCTCTGGCACATGAACAGAGATGGAATGAAATTCACTATTTTGGATGTTTACTAAACCAAATAAAAATGTTTTCTTTCTTTCTGTTAAGCATAATCCTAGCATATAAAATTTTATTTATAGCGAATTATTTATTTGTTACCCGATAAAAAAAATGTATCAACAAAACTGTCAGTCAATGTGACATTATTTGTCATATTATCTTGTCAATTCTTTGATCAAATCTTTGATAACATTTAAAAACAATAAAATCCCAAACAATCGCTTTAAACGCATTGCCATTGCCATCAGTAAACAAGTTGACAAAGAAATTTGTAAAGCTCTTTCAGTGTCCAATTAATTGTTTACATAAAAGTAATTAATAGAACTTCGTCTGAATGTCTCACCTTACAGAAATTCCGGAGGTGGTTGTCAAGCCTGTAAGTATTAATTTTTTAGTGGTATTTATATGAATATAAATAAGTAAACAGAACCGTTTTCAATATATTAATATGTAAACCATTTTTAATATATACTAATACCAATGTTTAATAACCTAAGGGAAATATGATCAACTATTGGTCATCAAAGCTCAAGCTAGGTGCACTTCTACTTGCGCTAGCACTCTACGTGTATGGCCTTTTATTTATCAAAACTATTTATATGAAGAGCAAAAGACTTGACCATATTATGGCAATGGTAAGTAAACCTTTTGTTAGAGATTAATAGGAAAAGATTCATAACTGCAAACTGTTGAAATGCATGGAAAGTGATTTTTGAAGATAGTATTGTGTTTATTTCAGGCAATGGATACTGAGAAGCTAATCAGCAATGTGCACAAAATGGACCAAAACCTTGCAGCAAAGATTGAGCACCTGGAGCAGTTGTATGATGATTACTAAATATGATCTAAAAAAAATCTCATCTACATTACATTCTTATAATGCCATATGATAGAATCTCCCTGATAAACTCAAACTTATTATAAAAATGCTTGTCAAAACATTAGATCTTCTTGTTGAGATATTATATAAAATATAAGATCCCTTGGGACCTGCACTAACAAATCTTATTGGAGTAGTGAAAAATACATATTACATGTCTTTACCTAAGGTATTATGGAAAGCAGTATTTTTGCACAATAATATTGTGATGTTAATAGTTGACTTAAGTTTCTATGCTTTTCTTTGGTAAGTTGTTAAGATTGTTTTATTGCTTTAAGTAGGACTATAAATGGTAAATTAAAAATACAGCTATAATTTTATTTATTAGAACATGCTGCCACAGCTATTAAAAAACAGTTTATACATATTTTTATTTAATTTTATTTAAACTAATAAAATTAAATAAAAATATGCTGCTATAACAGAAAATACTAAAAACAAGTCACTAACAAGTGTTATAACTCAGCTAACTATAGTTACCAAAACATTATTTTGTTGATAATCCGTTAACCTCAGTAAAACACAGGCATCCAATGTCGCATTTATTTGTAATAAGTTGGTATTATTATAATATATGTAACAGTTATAAATAGTTGATACTAGAATACAATATTATACCGTACCGTTGGTACTTACATACCAATTGAATAAAATATTTTTTGTTTGCCTAAGTTGCTATGTATGTAGGTACTTTATACATAAAGTTATTAGATAGATTTAATAATAAAGTTCAGTATAATTTGTTTGTTATAGAAATGTTACACAATTATTTAAATCACAGCTATTATTTAATAGGTTAACATTATAATATATGTTTACAAATCAAAAGTTTTTTATTTTCACTTAAAATATATAAGATTCAAGTTTTCCAAAGTTTTATTGTTTTTAAAATCTACAGAAATTTTGTACCACCACCAATTAAAGATCTCTTCATTAATAAGTTCTTAATTATTTAAAAAAATAATTAATATGGTTTTTAATATTTTTTTCTCTGTATGTCTGTTCTGTTTGTTCCGGGTAATCTTTAAAACGGCTGGACCTATTTTGACGGGACTTTCATTGAAAGGTAGCTGATGTTACAGAGAAAAACTTAGGTTATCATTTTAGGAAAATCGAGTAATGTTGTACCGTTGTATTTTTGAAAAAAGGATATTACTGTGTTAACGACTATTTAGCCGATTACATTATTTGGTCTTAATGTGCTCGCATTGTGTTCCAAGTAAAAATAATGTAATTAGGATGATAATATAGAATTATATAAATTAGACATATTACAGCTATGTAAAAACCAATAGTATTATATAAATTTTGACTCGAAATGAGAACATTGTAAACCCCATTTTTTGAAAAGAGTAACTACACGAGTTTCTTGCCGGTATCTTATCGGTAGATAACAACCTCCCGAACCGGTGGTAGATTCATTAAAAATTACTTCTTGACGATTCAAAAGTGTCATGTTAATGATTTATTTGAATAAAACATTTTTGAGTTTGAGTTTGAACCGCTCGCGCTCGAATAGGTTGCTGACACTGGATAAACACAATGTTACATTTTACTGCAGGAGAATATCTTATATCGCGCATAACACCGTGGGACACAGCCAGTTGTAAATAAATGCAGAAACAGGACTCAAAAGTAAACTTTGTATATTCAAGGGCATCGAGGTAAGATAGGAAACATACAGGTGCGATAACCCATCGTCTGTAGACGCCTCTCGATTCTAACAATGTATATAATGCGAGAGTATGTCATGTGTAATGTATATTATGCGAGCGTGTGGGGGGCATTCAGCAGGTCCCGGCAGAGGTCCCGCTCGAGCACGGCGTGAGGGGCGCAGCGCCACGCGTCCCCCGTCCGCGCCTGCCACCGGGACAGACGCGCCGCCAGCGCGCGACTTACAGATGACATCGACCCCTTGCCTAACACGAGACACACAAATCACCTTTAGCTATTGAAATAATGTTTCAAATAGGTACTTATGAGCGTCGGTGTCTCATTGGTGTGGACGAACGAACAGCTTCCGATCGGGAGGGTGCAGGTTCAAATCCCACGTAGGTACCTATGTATTTTCGTTATCGACATCTTTTATGTTATGAAGTGAACAGGACGGTCTGGACACTCTCTTGATGGTGAGTGGTACGCCTGACCATGACAGAACGGCATTGGGGGAGAGCAACAACTGATAAACTGCAGTTATTATTATCCATCAATGCCGCACTGCGCCCGTCACCCGAGACAGATGTTACTAGCTACAGAGCCCTCATCCCGAAACACAAAAGTGCATAGAACTCTTATTTCACGGGACGATATCTGGGACTGCGGTGGTACCTGCCTAGACGACTCAGTATCGAGTCTACCTAACGGAAATCGTCGAACCAGGGCTTCAATTCCACTAATTTACTTCACATTACGACACTTTACAATCCAACTATAAATTTGTTATTCCGGCACACCTTTAACGTTAATGGTTTAAAATGGTGATTGTATAGTAGAAAGTCTAATGGCGTCAATTAAAATCTACCACAAAACTGAATAAATGAGCGTAAAATTTTTACTATAGAGATACAATCACGATTCTATTAGCGAATTAGAAAATTAGTGGAATTTTGGGCCAGGAGCTATATCAAAAGAGAAAGCATTTTTTTTTTGGGACTTATCGCTGTTGACAGCAGATGGGCTTCACAGTTCACCAGACAATTAGCGAGCACAGATGGCTCTAGGCCAGTAGAGATGGGTCTCACCGTAGAGGTTGTTGAGCTCGGCTGGGTCCGCTGCACGTCGTACAGCTCCCACTGGGGCCGGTAGTAGTACTGCTTCAGCGTCTTGTACCACGGCAGCGGCTGCTTACTGCGCGTGCGGTTCAGGATGTCCTGGCACAGACGACATTTAATTTGCTATTTACATAACCTGTTAACCGCCGAGACTCCAGACACAATAGAAAATCTATTGTGTGTGTTGAATATATGCAAGTACAGCGGCTAACCCATTGAACCAGGGTTGCCAACCGTCATATTTTGCGGGACAGTCCCAATTTCGAAGGCATTGTCCCAGGTCCCGACGGCCTATCCTTCATTTTGTACCAATTTTTGACAATATGCGACACGATCAATCAAATAACAAACTAGATACAGATATTCAAATCGGCTCCTAACAACAGAAAACGTATGGATATTGTTAGATTTATATGAAAATACAAAACAAATTTTCATTTTCTTAGACTGTGTCACATGCGTTATAACATGATTTGATCTAGCTTCGAACGTCACTGATGGATGCCCGATCCGTTTTTTCCCCCTAACGGTGGCAACCCTACATTGAACACCGGGAACCCAGACAATAGAAAATCAATTGTGTGTAGCGCCTTAGGGCGTCATTAGCAGTCAAAGAGTAAATGGTAAGTGTGGAAGAACTATAGCTCTGCACAAATGGGCCGGATATAGGTGCCAACGTACTATAATTTTACTTAGCGACTCGACTGTTGGCCGCGGATGGCCTTTACGACTTAACCGAACAATGAATATCCATTATCTACCAACACTACACATCGCTATTTAGCCCTAATTCAAAGAGTTTGTATTATACTACAACTGTTAAATATAGGTAGGTATCCAGTATTCTACTATATTTTTAAGTAGGCACTTCACTTTAGGCATATTACGTATTTACTTAGGTATAAATGTTTCATTTTCAATTTTTTCTCGATATAGTAAAGACGACATATAGACGCTTTAATCTTCAGCTAACTGTAATATAATAATATATAATTTTAATACAAAAACTGGTATTAACAACTTGACTGCGCGTAAATCACACGATATTGTAAGTGTAATTTGTTCAGCAATCAGTAGTTACCTGAAAGGTAGGCGAGACGTAGAGGTCCTGGTCGATGGGGAAGGGATGCCGTAGTTGAGGTTGTGTATGAGCTTGTGTCGGCGCGTGCGCGCACCGCGCGCATCGGGTAGTCATGGTCACCTCGTGGTGCGTCTGAGACGCGAACACCGCCTCCTCATCGAGGGCGGGCTCTGGACACCACCATTGCACAGTCGATTAAAGTCGATATGTAAGTCGTATTATAATTACATATATTAGGCCCGTATTCTAGAACGAGCCTCAAACATCAACAAGAAAGGGACGCCGCTATTTATCGTATATAGCGCTATACGAGTCTCGCTCTAGACTACGGTCCTTAGACCCTAAAATAGGACTGGCTCATTGGTGTGGGCTGCTGCCTTCTCAATTTGGAGGTTTCAGGTTCAATCCTGGTCAATGGCTAAAAAATGTTTAACCCATTGAACGCCGGGCATCCAGACACATAGAAAATATATTGTGTCTGATGCTTTTTTTTGCGAAGAGATCCAAAAGGTTGTGCATGAAGTCGTCCAACCCGCACTTGGCCCGCAGGCCTAATCACCCTATACGGGTAGGCTCGTGCCCCTCGGTGAGGACGTTTAGTGAGCTGATGATGATGGCGCTTTCAAGCATTATTGGTGAGGTTGTGACCGTAGAGTCACAAAAAAATATGATAATAATAACAATTGACGATTCAAAAGTATCTGTAACAGATTTATTTTATTATTTATATTTACCTTTCTGGAGAATAGGCAGCAGACTCTTAGGCATATCAGTCGGGTCGTGTATCTCGTTGTCCCCTAGTTCGCTGATGCCGAACCAGTCGAGCACGGTGGGCTGAGGTCGAGGAGGCTGACGAGAGCCCCCGAGTGCCCCGCGGGCCGGAGCCGGCGCCACATCACCCAGCGGACCGCAGCCCTGCCTCGGTACAAGTTCGTACGACCCGATGGGAAAGGGATGCCGTGTTCGCGCGACGTATAGATTATTAGCGTATCCTCAGAGTGCCCGGCCGCTCTAGCTCCTTCATTAGCAGACCTACGCCTGCAATATAGATTAACTTGGAGTTCCTAATGAGAGCATAGCTTTAAAAGGAAAAACATTTTTAAAATAACTTATTCCACCTTTTGAACCTTATTCATATTTTTTTTTATACAGTCGGTGGCTCGTTGGTGTGCACTGTTGTCTTTCTATCTGAAGGTTCAAATCTGTCAAGATTTACCGTACCGTACCTTTTCGAATTAGTATGTTTTTTTCCGAACTGACTACCTGCTGGCCGCCGATGGACTTTACAGCTTCACCGGGCAATTGGCNCGTTAGTAAGGCTGATGGATGATGGCGCTTTCAAGCATCATTGGCTGAAGTTGACCGTAGACAAAAAAATAATGATAATTTATATAATGAGGATTCAAAAGTATTTTTTTTGAATAAAGATTTCTTCTCTTTCTTTCAAAGAGTTAAAAAACTCTAAAAGCTACTATTGTACCTTTCTGGAGAATAGGCAGCAGACTCTTAGGCATATCAGTCGGGTGTATCTCGTTGTCCCCTAGTTCGCTGATGCCGAACCAGTCGAGCACGTGGGCTTTAGGTCGAGGAGGCTGACGAGAGCCCCCGAGGTGCCCCGCCGGGCCGGAGCCGGCGCCGACATCACCAGCGGGACCCGCAGCCCTGCCTCGTACAAGTTCGTACGACCCGATGGGAAAGGGATGCCGTTGTCCGACGTATAGATTATTAGCGTATCCTCAGAGTGCCCGGCCGCCTCTAGCTCCTTCATTAGCAGACCTACGCCTGCAAATATAGATTAACCTTTGGAGTTCCTAATGAGAGCATAGCTTTAAAAGAAAAAACATTTTAAAATAACTTTATTCCACCTTTGAACCTTATTAAAATTTTTTTTGAGACCGTCGTGGCTCTTTGGTGTGCCACTGTGTGTCTTTCGATCTGATTATTTTATTATGTGATCTGATTTACCGTACCGTACCTTTTCGAATTTAGGTATGTTTTTTTTCCGAACTGACTACTGCTGTTGGCCGCCGATGGACTTTACAGCTTCACCGGGCAATTGGCAAGCGCTTCCCTTGCCAATGGCTCTCAGCCTTAAAGAAATTATATGTACACTTATCCGACGCTCTTACGGTGAGGGAAAACATCGTGAGGAAACCTGTGCACGCATATGAAGAAATTCGCAGTTTGTGCGTAAAGTCGACCAATCCGTATTGGGCCCGCGTGGAGGACTATATTGACTATACACCCTATACGAATAAGGCCGTGCCCCTCGGTGGGGATGTATAATGAACTGATGGTGTGTGTGTATATAAAGACGGGCAAAAGTTAAGTCACTGGGACGATATCATATGCTAACCTTTATTTGCTAAAAAAGTTATCAAGAAATAATAATGCTAGAATGTTTTTTATTGGATTAACTTTGCTGCCAAGACAAGAATTATTAAAGACATTAATTATTTTACAAGGTTGTAGGCTCAAACTGTATCGTAGTTAGATACTTTAAGTATCGTCTATTTAGGTTTTCATTGCAGTGTCAGATATTATGTCAAAGGACGTAGTAAAATTCATTACAGAGTTGACGATATGACTATTTTATATTATTCATGCTCAGTATATTTGCCGAAAGAACTATTGCCAAAGTAGGATAAATAAAGTACCTTGGTCCAATCTAGACATTGTGGTATATTGGGCTGCTACATCTCTCCTGGCTGCTTCTGTATCCTAAAATAAAACATTAGTAATTAAATTTATTTAGGACAGTTTACATGGACATCATCATCAGCTCATTAAACGTCCCCACCGAAGGGCATGAGCCTACCCGTATAGGGTGATTAGGCCGTAGTCGTCCACGCGGGCCTAGTGCGGATTGGACGACTTCACACACAACCTTCGAATCTCTTCGCAGGTGTGCATGAACATTGTTCTCACGATGTTTCTTTTCCTTCACTGTAAGAGCGTCGGATAACGTACATATATTTCCGAAAATTTGAAAATACATTGGTACGTGTAGGGATTTGAACCTCAGCCCTCCCTGTAGGAAGGCGACAGTCCACACCACTGAGCCACCGACGCTCTTAGACATAAACAGACATAAACTTTAGAACATTGACAATATACATTAGGAAGAGAGAAGAGACAAACAAGTAGTGAAGCCTGAATTACAAACTGCCACACTGACATGGAAGCAGTTTTGCAAATAGAATTTTAATGAAAATAATATGTATATTCGCTATTTTCCAGTGAAATTGTGAAGGTCATGTGCAGACAACACCAAAAGTCTTTGAGAAAAAAAATATAGGTAATACGAGTATAAGTAGTTGACAATGGAATCAGGCAGGATAAATTAGTAAGCGCTCACTTGTATGTGGAAAGGCAGCTGCACCTCGTCCCACTGGTAGTACCAGGGCGTCCAGTCGGGGATGCGGCCCGTGCCCTCCTGGCCGGAGCCGAACCGCTCGCAGAACGGACCGTACTGCGGCTCCGAGTGGCCGCACCGGTGCGGGTCGTGGAACCCGATCATAAGGAAAAACGGCCTGATATCAAAAATAATATGATTATGTTAGCCTACCCGAATAGGGTTATTAGGCCTTAGTCGTCCACGCGGGCCCAGTGCGGGTTTGACGACTTCACGCACATCCTATGAATCTCTTCGCAGGCGTGCGCAGGTTTCCTCACGGTGTTTTCCTTCACCGTAAGAGCGAAAATTCGAAAATTCATTGATACGTGGCGGGATTAGAACCTCAATCCTCCACAGGAGGGCAACAGTCCACACCATTGAGCCACTGACACTGATAATTATGTTTACTCGTATCATATTAACTAACGCTTAACAATACCTAACAGGGCTATGTGAGGTGTTTTCTTACGAGGTAAGATCCGAATCGAGGATATCCGTAGGATAACTAGGGTGACCGACATAGTCCACAGGATTAGCAAGTTGAAGTGACAGTGGGCAGAGCACATAGTGCATGGAACTGATGACCGATGGGGCGGAAAGGGTCTAGAGTGGCGTCCGCGTAACGGAAAACGAAGCGTAGGCCGACCCCCAACCAGATGGACGGATGACCTGGTTAAAGTGGTGGGAAGAAGATGGATGTTAACTGCTAGGCATCGGTCTACGTAGAAATAATGAGGAGATCCCTTCGTTCACTCATTACATTACATTCTAAGCTGCAATGAATGATGATGATGATGAAAATAAATTGAAGGGGAAGTCTGTTAATGTATCCTCATTAAGCAAGTAGTAGTACCTATTACTCGCAGCCGTGCTAGATTGTGCCTAAACATCTAGAACATTGATTCGTTATAGGAGCCGCTATTATGAAGGTATTCTTGCTTTGAATAATGTATAAAAACCAATACTTATGAAACTTTAACTATCTATCGATTCCATGCAAATTGGTCTCATCAGAGGCACCTACAATCCTGTATCACCAGCCATCGTGTTCTATGAATTTGGTACATCTGGCATTGTAAGGGTAGGTAACGTTCAACTTTTTCTCTGTTATAAGAACTTTTTACTTTGGTCATTAATGATGACTACAGGTTCACCGTTACGTGCGTTTCTTTAAGTTTTCTTAACGGAAGGTTGCGTCTTCCTTACCAGCCTAGACACTGTTAGACGTAAGAACTTATTAGTCCTTATCCTAACCTTGAAAATGAGGTGTATTTCCATATTTAATCTCCACTCTTGGCAGGCCAAATTTTCAAGCGCGTAAAATTGTTTTTAAATTTAAATCATAACAACTGTGGGGTAAAGGAATCGTTAGCAAGCACGTACTTGTGTTTAGTATTGGCGTCGTTGAGGAACTCCCGCGCCAGCAGCTTGATGTGCGTGATGTTGCGCCCCACTTGGTTAATGTGGTTGTTCTCCTCCGTCTGCTCGTAGTCGAACTTGTACACGCTGCCGGGGCCTACGTGCTTCTTACCGATTAAACCTGCATGAAAACATATTAAGACGTTCAGCAGAATAGCTTATCAAGCCCGGTTTTGATTCAGCAATGGAAACATTGACCACACTTTGTTAGAAAATTCTATTTCCTGAAATCGAATCCTTGTATCATCATCTAAAATAAAATAAATCGTTCTGGGTAGAAATTTAACCCAATGACGCCTTAAAGCGTCATTGGGTTAAATAAAGTTTTTAAAGTTTTCTATTGTGTCTGGATTCCCGTCATTCAATGGGTTAAAACAGGTGTCATTGGATACCGTGACATTTTCACTGTTACAATATTTCCTAGAACTCAATTAAAACAGCCCAAACTCATTAAAACAAGCTAATCACTAATTTATTTTTAAAAATAAGTTTTTGTTGCAAGAATTCAGTGGCTTTCTAATAACCCATAAAAAATCTTTATTCTTTAGTTGAATAAAGCTGTAGTTAATTAAATATTAACTACAGCTTTGTTCAACTAGAATTATGTACCTAATTTTCAAATAAGAAGTACCTAACTAACAACGCAAAGCGAGGAAAAGAGTACCAGTGATGACGCCATGGTCGCGCAGCACGTTGGGTAGACTGGAGACGTTGTCGAACGAGTTGAAGTGGTGCACGCCGTGGTGGAGGCCGTACATGCCGTTCTGGTGGCTCGGAGTGCCAGTCAACAGCGCTGCTCGGCTTCACACAAATTGGTAAGTATCATAAGTATTTTAATAAAAGTAAAGACATGTTTTTACACGTTTCCCATAAATAACTTCATTCTTATGTATAATTATGTCGCTGGCAAGTCTGTACCAATAAATAAATAATCGTCATCATCATTACAGCCTTATATGTCCATTGATGAACGAAGGCCTCCCCTAAAAATTCCTACGCGGACCGATCCTTGTAGTTGACGTTCATCTGCTACACGCCCTTAACCTGTTCCTCCATTTTTAAGTCTTGGCGCATAAACTGGTTAGTTATAAAACCATCACTCGTCAATGGGTACCAAAAACTGGAAAACGCTACTTATATAATACTATTGAAACATGGTAGTGGGTACCGTCCACTATCGAATTATTCGGTACTATGGATATAGGTACGTGATGATAATACAGTACCAAGTTAAAAGATACTATCGATCGAGTTTCTTGCCGTCTCTTCTCGAAGATGCTACTTATTCCGAGCGGGTGGTAGAGTCTTAAATATAAAAATAACAATTGACGATTCAAAAGTATTAGTAAAAGATTTGAATAATGATATTTTGAGTTTGGTTTGACGATCCATCCAGTGAAACATCGGTCATTACACCAAGGGTTCCGGGTTCGATCCCGGGCAGTACAAACATTTGTGTGAATGAACATGACTGTTTGTATTTACAAAATTTATATACTGATAGGGTGTATAAAAACAGTAAAACAGTTTCCACAGAGACGTTTATTCTTTCACACTTCACAAGAGAATCCAGCAACTGCATGCTTACAATCAGTATTTATACCCCTTTATCGGAAGTCAACATTATACTTTACTAAATAATCAACAAAAGTATTCATAAAGGTGGCGCCACTGCACCACTTCCGTTTGAATAATGTTATATTGACACTATTACATTTCGATACAATTGTTACAAAATATTTTAATACAAGCATAAGCCATTTGACAACTTAGTTTAATATAATACAGTAATTTCATAAAATATACGAAAAGCTAGTCACATTTACAAGCTGTTTTCTAGAGTCATCACGAACCGTCTCGCTAGTAGGTTTGACGACTTCCAGCCTCCCGAACAAGCCGGGTTCCGCAAAGGCTTCAGCACCATATACCACATACATACGCTGGTTATACAGAAGACCGCAGAGTATAATCGGCCATTATGCTTGGCGTTTGTGGACTATGAGAAAGCCTTCGATTCGATCGAGACTTGAGCTATGCTTCAAGCCCTCCAACGGTGCCATATCGATTACCGCTATATCGAAGTATTGAGAAGTTTATACGAGAGCGCCACTATGTCAATCCGAGTACATGAAGAGCTTACATAACCTATCCAATTGCACCGAGGAGTGAGACAGGGAGACGTTATATCTCCGAAACTGTTCACAGCTGCGTTGGAAGATATGTTTAAGCTGCTCGATTGGAAAGGACTTGGCATCAACGTCAATGGCGAGTACATCACTCATTTGCCGTTGCCGATCTTCGATTTGCGATGATATATAAATGGCGGAATCCATGGAGGATTTAGGTACTATGCTCAATACCCTTAACAGAGCTTCGCAACAGGTGGGTCTTAAAATGAACATGGACAAAACGAAAGTCATGTCTAATATCTGTTTTCTATGTATAATATGTATGTATTTACAAAAAAAAAATGTATATAAGTATATTTATCCGTTGTTTAGTACCCATAATACAGGCTTCACGCTTAACTTGGGGCTAGATGGCGCTGTGTGAGTGTCAGTGAATATTTATTTATTTATTTAATATCCATGTTGTGCCCATACCAATATCAGTTGGAAGTTCTGAACTCGAAGTTGTAGACGAATATGTGTACCTGGGACAAGTAGTTCAAATGGGTAGGTCCAACTTCGAGCAGGAGGTTTCGCGTCGAATCTAATTAGGATGGGCAGCGTGCGGGAAGTTAAGGGAGATCTTTTAGTCCAAAATACCTCAGTGTCTGAAGACGAAAGTCTTTGACCAGTGTGTGTTGCCGGTTATTACATACGGAAGTGAAACGTGGTCGCTTACTAAGGGCCTCTTAAATAGGCTTAAAGTTGCTCAACGTGCTATGGAAAGGGCTATGTTAGGTGTTTCCCTACGCGATAAGATCCGGAACACGGATATCCGTAGGAGAACGGCAGTGGGCAGGGCATAGTGCGTGCGTAACCGATGGCCGATGGGGCGGAAAGGTTCTCGAGTGGCGTCCACGTAACGGAAAGCGAAGCGTAGGCCGACCCCTAACCAGATGGACGGATGATCTGGTTAAGGTGGCTGGTAGCAGATGGATGTCGACTGCAAGGGCATTAAGCCTGCGTGGTGAGTTACAGTTACGGCCCAGTGTCCCCATGGCTAATTTATGATAAGAAATGAATATCTACTGACATTCATACACACCATCCAGCCCCAAACTAAGCATTAGCCTGTTATATGGGTAACTTAACAACGAATAATAAACATACGTATTGTTAGACATAAATATTTGAACGTTTAAATTATCTAATGTATTTCCGTAAACATGTTCTAACATTCAAGTGTCGCCATCTTTGATATTAATAGTTGGTCTTTAAGCTTCCGGTTAGTATTAGTTTTTCGTATATTTTATGAAATTACTGTATTATATTAAACTGAGTTGTCAAATGGCTTATGCTTGTATTAAAATATTTTGTAACGATTGTATCGAAATGTAATAGTGTCAATATAACATTTATTCAAACGGAAGTGGTGCAGTGGCGCCACCTTTATGAATACTTTTGTTGATTATTGAGTAAAGTTATAATGTTGACTTCCGATAAAAGGGTATAATAAATAGAGATTGTAAGCATGCAGTTGCTTTTTTTTATAGTATAGGGGGCAAACGAGCAGACAGATCACCTGATGGAAAGTGAATACTGCCGCCCATGGACATTTGCAACACCAAAGGTACTACAAAATGCGTTGCCGGCCTTTTAAGTAAGAGTATGCTCTTTTCTTGAAGGTTTGCAGGTCGAATCTGTCCGAAAAAACCGCATGCGGCAACTCATTCCACAATTTTGTGGTGCGGGGCAGAAAGTTTCTGTTAAAACGCACGGTAGTACTTTGCCAAAGTACTACTTAGTTGCTGGATTCTCTTGTGAAGTGTGAAGGAATAAACATCTCTTGTGGAAACTGTTTTACTGTTCTTATACACCCTATCAGTACGTTTATTCGTCGCTCTTACGGTGAAGGAAAACATCGTTAGGAAACCACTGCACGCCTACGAAGAAATTCAAAGGTTTTGCGTGAAGGCGGGCAATTCGCAATGGGCTTGCGTGGACGACTAAGGCCTATACACCCTGCACGGTTAGGCTCGTGCCCCTCGCTCTAATAATGATAATGAGCTCATGATGATGATAGTATGCTTGACCGAAGCATGGAGTCGTCTTTGCGGACCTTCTATCTACTGAAAAAACATGATATTTTAAAAAGTATGAAGGCTATTCAGAAAATCTTATACCTTGGGGAACAACTGCTAACAGATGTAAATGCGTTATTAAAAATTACTCCACGCCGAGCCAAATTATCTATGTTTGGTGTCTGACATATTTTATTCAAGTACGCCCCGATCTCGAAACCGCCATCGTCCACTGGAAAAAAGTATAAAATGTTACATCACAAAAGCAAAAGTTTGTGAGTGTGTAAGTTTGTTACTTCTTCACGTCTCAACCTCGTCACGTTTAATGATGATGATGACCGACTACAACAGTAAACTAAAAACCTTCAAATATTTTTTTGCAAATGTTAATACTAAATTAATAGTAATAGATAAAATATATTTTATAATTTTGATGTCGGTACAATTTACACATCAAAAATATTAAACTTAATTATCAAGCTTCGTAAACGAAACAAAGTTGTCAATTTGAAATGTCAAAGAGGTTTTAAAAAAATCAACATTTTAAAAAGCAATTTAAAAATGTATTAATTTATTTACATTGTAAAATGTATTACCTAGTATTAGGAGCACATTCTTTGTATTGCTTGTTACGGTGTCTGTGACGAACAAACACAATAATAGTACACAAACATTAACCGGTGCACTCGACATGTTTGACCCGAGGAGTGTTTTGATTCGTGAGTGACGTGTCAGTCTGAAGTGGCAACCACCAGAACCGGTGCCCTAGTTATTGACCGCTCCCACTTTGCCTCCAAAATTCAAATACACTTCAAGATCGTGAACTTTATTTAGATATTCATCGTCACTCTGTTAAGATGTCGATTCGGAAAAACGTGTTGTGTTTATTTGATGTAGATGGCACGCTCACTAAGCCACGTCAAATAATATCAGATAGTTTAAAAACTTTTATTGGACAAGTAAAGCCTCGAGTGTCATTAGGACTTGTCAGTGGCTCTGATTATGGCAAGATTGTGGAACAAATGAGCGGAGTTCAGGTTACAAATCAGTTTGATTATGTGTTTTGTGAAAATGGCGTGATGCAATACAGAAATGGTGAACTGATAAGCAAACAAAGCATTTTACAGCTTATGGGTGAACAGAAACTACAAAAATTAATTAACTTTGCTTTGGAATACATGTCTAAAATTGAACTTCCAGCAAAGAGAGGAAATTTTATAGAGTTCCGTTCAAGTATGATAAACATATGCCCTGTAGGAAGGTCGTGTAGTCAATCGGAAAGAGATGAATTCGTCAAGTTTGACATGGAGCATAAAATAAGACAACAATTTGTTGAAGCACTAAAAAAACAGTTTTCTGATTTTGGTCTTACCTTTGCATTAGGAGGACAGATAAGTGTAGATGTCTTTCCAAATGGGTGGGACAAAACTTATTGTTTAAATCATGTTGCAGAGGCTAAGTATGATGAAATTCACTTTTTTGGAGATAAAACAATGATTGGTGGTAATGATTATGAAATTTATAATGATGAAAGAACAATAGGGCACAATGTTGTATCACCTGAAGACACCAAAGAACAATTGAAACAGTTCTTAGGTATTGCATAAAATATCATTTATTCTGTATTCTGAAGATTGGTAATCTTCTCTAAACATGATTCCATAAACTAGGGATCAATTAAACACATTATTTGTTTGCATCATTTATTCCAGCTATTTCATATCAGCTTACGCAACTACAACTAATGTCTTTTATGTGTTATCAGTTTCTCTTGTGATAAGTTAGTGTTCACAACAATAAGTCAACATTTTTTAATTGTTTGTATGTTATAATGTTATTAACTTATATATAATAAAGCTTGTTAAAACATTAAATATTTAATATATAGTATTGAAATATATTTCAAAAACCTCCCAAAAATATAGTTTTTTTTAAATTTACTTAAAATTATAGTAACAATATGATAAGCTCATTATATAACAATTTATATAAAAATATATCAAAAATAATTCTAATTACTGAACATTGCTAATAAGCATTTTGATTTATACAAATACTAATGACCTTCATACACTGGCTTCCTTTTCTCAATAAATGATATCATGCCTTCTTTCCTATCCTTAGTTGGTATATTAACTTCATAGAATTTTTGTTCTACTTCATAGCCATCCTTTATACTGAGCTGAATTCCTTCATTGATGGCTTGTTTTGCACAACGTAAAGCTATGGGTGCATTGGGAATTATTTCTCGAGCTAAACTCAAGGCTTTTTGATAAGCTGCATTCTTGTCACTGTTTTGAGGAATCACATGATTAACTATACCTGCAAAACAAAAAAAATTTAATAACTTATAAATACCTTGATTTTCAATTTTTATATCATAGTCTAATCCACTTACCTAAATCCTTGGCTTCCTGCCCACTTATGATCCTAGATGTGAATATCAATTCCTTAGCAATATTGAGGTTTATATTTCTTGGCAGCCTTTGGGTGCCACCTGCACCAGGAATCAATCCACGGCCAGTCTCCACTAAGCCTAGTTTTGCTGATTCTGCAGCCACTCTAATATCACAAGCAAGAGCTAGCTCTAGTCCTCCTCCCACTGCTACACCATCAATGGCTGCTATTGTGGGCATTGGGAGGTCCTCCACCTCAATGAAGGTGCTTCGAAGACCTCGGACAAATGATGCCACTTCGTCATCAGACATTGTAAGCGCTCCTTTAAGTTGGCACCTAAAAAAAAAAAATCTCAATGATATTTCTTAAGAGTAATATTAATAACTTATTTCTAAGTTTTGGCTTATGAAATAATACACACCAGCACAAAATATCCCTGGTACCAAGCTATGCAGTATAACAACAGAGACAGTCGTATCCTCGCGCAGAATCTGATTTACCTCTCTCATAGACTTAATGAGCTCGAACCCGAGCGCGTTGCGGTCCTTGGGGCTATTAAGGCCGTATACTGCGATTCCCTTGTCGGCGCCTGTTAACTTATGGAACAGTACGGGCCCGATTTGCTCTGTGTGAGGCGGAGCCTGCGTCCCCAGCATTCGAGCACCTGCGCATTTTATTAAATGCCTCCAGTTAAACTTGGTAATAATCATTTTTTTGTAGAATCTATACTTAGGGGAGTATCAAATTATATATGTTTAAATTAGTTATTTAACGCTCAATACAAATATCATAACATTATTATTTATCACTGGAGTGTAGGGAATTGAATTAGTGAACAAAAAAGTTAAGATAACGATACGTCAAGAATGTTGAGATAACAAAAAAGTAGTAAACAGTGTTTTTTTTTTAAAACCCTTCCCTCGAAAATCCGCCGGCGCGCACAGTTGGCGCACAGTGACAGTTAGGTAGGGGTGAACGATACAATTGAGGTATCGATACTTTTACTCGATTCGGTATCGGTAGTCAAGTATCAATTCGTACTCAGTATCAATTGAAAAGTATCGATACTTACTCGTAACGAATAGTTTTTGAAAAGTTAAAACTTAAAGGAGTGTTCAAATTCTTAATCATAACATTTACTTGAAGACTGCTTTTGTAGCGGTACTAAAAATGAATATTTTTAAAGTGATTGTCTGTTACATGATTTCTTGAGTCAGTTATTGTTGCGTAGTTTTGAAAAAACCCTTGAAATTAAGGTTTTTAAACTAGAGTAAAGTACCCATATGATTTGAATACTTTTAACCAATACCTACTCGATACTTCATTTTAAAGTATCGATACTAAAAATACTTGGTATCGGATAAAAGTATCGAGTATGTACTTGTATTTACTAGTATCGTTTCAACCCTAGTGACAGGCAGTCACAAAAAAACCGTAGACAACACTTTTTTTTAATGTCTGCCATTAATACCAAGGAGTTTATAAAGTTCGTTTAAGTGTTTTACACCTGCGCAAAGATCTTGGTATGAGATCTTTGCGCTCCAAGAGTAAATTCAGTGTTTTAACTTTTATAATTCTTGTGTGACACACACTCAAGTCCGAATAAACGAGTTTATGATACATTTATCTGATGTTACGATACTATTGCCCATACTTGAAATATGAATATAGAGCTGTAGGCCACAGCCTGAAAGTGCATTTAACTAAAACTCTCATTGTTTCATAATATAACGTGCGGCCCGCCGCGTGACTTGGTGTCACCCCGGACTAGGTACATTATTATGGTTGATATTAGAGTAATAGATAATATTACTTTATGTTTATAGAAATGGCACAAAGAGCTGTAATATTGTAACCTACGATAAAATCTGTAAAGAAAGATTAACCTGTGTTTGTTATTGTATTCATATTCACCACAATTACTCGTCGTTACACAATATTTGTAGCTCCAGAAAATACACTAACTTTTTCTAAAACAACAGGTACCTACAGTATAGACGGATAGCGGAATTATTAAAAACTTTAACAATTTGATGATAAGAAAAAAGATTAGATATATATTTTGGTACCTTATCTAGCACATGTACTCAAACGCCATTGCTCAGACGACGCTTAAAAAATGTTTAATTTAATTTTGTTGCAAGCTCAAAGCTGACGTCTCAACCATTACAGTAGATGGGTCGTCAACTATAGTTGTATTTCGGGCTGAAGCGTGCGACAATACTTGATGCAGGGCCGTTTCTAGCTCATGTGGCACCCTTGTGCAAACATTACCCTAGCGCCCTTAGCAAGCGCGCGGTCCTCGGAGGAACTCATAATAGCGCCCCTAGGACCGCGGCGCCCGTGTGTAACGCACTCCCGCCACCTAAGGGAAAGACGCCCCTGACTGGATGGCTAGTGATTTTGCATGTCAAACCGTCTACTATTACTGCCATAATAGTAGGTACTGTGCCGTGGGCCCATCGATGATATCAGTGTTTAGAGGCGATATACTGTTCCCACTCACCACCGCCGGGTAGATATAATAAGTTTCATTGCTAATTTGTATTGAATAAAAACTACAGCACTTACTCATTTTTTGTTTTTTTTTTTGCTATGGTATACTTGTTTCTAAATTAAACGAGTAATGCCTAGCTTAAGTCATGACTCTACACTCGGGCTTCTTTACAAGATGGACAAATTCCTTAAAGCCCTGGGCCTCGCCTTGTTTAGACGATCACGTCCTAACTGCCAGTAGACGCGAAGCCTACGAGCCCATTCCAAATTTTACAAATAGTAGTAAAGGGAACTAACCGTTTCAAGTTTCTATAATTCAAAATGGGTTTAGACTGGCCTTAGTCTCGCCTGGTGCGATAGTGATACACGTTTAACCAAAAAAATGCCTTACCACGCTGGCCGGATCCTTCTCACTGATAATCTTGATGTCTTTAAGGCACCAATGTTTTATATACCTGGAACAAGCGCAGGTAGGGTGTCCCACTCCTTAGCGGTGGGAACCAGAAAAGGCGCAACAAACTGTTGAATGCTTAGTACTAGTAATTATTTTCCATCAACACTGCTCTCCGCCATCACCCGAGACGGCAGTTTGGAGGTATCTTATACCCGGTCTCTTTTTACTAAATACTTCAATATACTGTATTGCAAAACTATTATAGCCCAAGTCTTAAATAATCTGACACCCCATTACTGTCTAATAGGTGTTAGACTCGGGACTGAGTCGACTAGGTAGGAACCACGGCAGCGCCAGATATCGTCCCGTGAAATATGAGTTTATGCACTTGGGGCGAAGTGCGGCATTGATGGAGAATAAATATAGACTGTCTGTCAGTTGTTGGTCTCCTTCAATTCAATGTCGTTCTTACTCTGACATGGTCAAGCGCATTACTTACTGATTTTACCGAATTACTTATAGGACAGTGAAAGCGACTTTGTTTTATTCTATGTAGAGAAATTAGTAATATATGAAGTAAGGTAACAAAGCAGTTGAAAATACGTAGGCTTTAATTGGTAAGGATTTATTGAAACTTAAAATAAACTAGCGACGTTACCCTACCTTTTCAAAAAGCTGCCCGACACTAGAACAGATACTTGTATCCTAGTGAAAATGATTCCTCCGTGTGGAATAATATTTAGAAAAACAAAAATATTTATAATCAAAGTATACACACGAAAGTTACAAAATTGAGTATTTTGCATTAAAACATAGGTACTTACTCATGCTGCAAGTGACTAAGAGAACCGAATTAAATGACACTTTTTATCAAACTTTACTAAACAGATATAAATAATAATATATTATGGTGCTATTTCAAACAAAAATGATGAATTATATGTGGCCAGGCAAATTTATTTATTTAAACCAGTTTATGTGTAAATTTTTGTATTGCGTTAGCTGCGTTCTTGACCTTTGGCTTTAAACTAATAGGCGTTGACAACAACCTAATGCTTTAGGTACTCGTGCCCGTTGGTGATGCTCACAGCGTTCAAAATTAAGACTGGTGTGCAGCGCCGGATCTTCAATTTTTTTTGGGTGGGGCAAAATTTAGAAATGCCGCCCCGCCTCTTTTATTTATTTTTACCTTTATCATCCTATATTATTTCACTAATTTATATAATAGGTCCTCAAATTGATTGACATTTGGACAAAGCTGCAACTTTTTACGCAGCTGTGATCAGTTTCAGAGATATTACATCTCCTTGTCTAACTCCTCGGTGCCAATGATAAGCCAATGGTAAGCTCATCATGTACTCGGCCTGACATAGTAGCGCTCTCGTACAAACATCTCAACAATTCGATTAGCAGTAGTCAAGTCAGGCACCGTTGGAGGGAATGAAACACAGCCCAAGTCTCGATCGAATCGAAGGCTTTCTCATAGTCCACAAACGCCAAACATAATGGTCAGTTATACTCTCCGCTCTTCTGTATAACCTGCCACAGCGTATGTAATATGTAGTCTATGGTGCTGAAGCCACAGATTTCCCAATACAGGAGATGGGGCAAGCCACGTTAAAAAGTGCGACAAATGTATGCTCAACGAGCATACACTGGCTATAGTTTACGCTCCGTGAGACGAATGAAGACACACGAATTTTAGAAGAAATTACCGTTTTTTTCCAAAATGCCATTCTGTGCAATTGTAACATGCCATCATCGCAGTGAATCAGTAAAATTTACCAAGAAATATAATATCTTTTCACAGGTAAGAATTGAAAAGTAATTGCGACACTGGGACTGCCTATAAACTTGGCGGCTTGTCCAGTCTAATTGTTATTCGGATGTCTGTGGCTGAAGCCTTTGAGGAACCGGCTTGTTCGGAGGGCTGGAAATCGTCAAACATATGCGCGAGACGGATCATAATGACTATGGAGAATAACTTGAAGATGTGGCACAATATCGTAATGGGTCGTTAATTCTTCAATAAGCTTTTAATATCTAAGATAACTCGTAACAGATGTAAAAACGGCAAGATTAGTTTATTTTAGTCATTTTTATAATGTAATGTCGTATGGTCTACCGTTGTGGGGTACGGCTGCCGACATTGATACAATATTTGTGCTACAAAAGAGCTTTTATCTACAACCTTAGACCACGTGACTCTCTTAAAGAACAGTTCAAAGAAATAAATTTGTTTTTTTTGTAATGTAATTTTTGTATATTTTTGTCGTTCATAAGTGCTTTTTGTAAGCCTAATTTAAATAAATGAATTTTGACTTTAACTTATCATACCCGGAATATTAGGCTCTCTCCAAGCGGATACGAAAACTCGTTCACAGAGAATTCTACTATTTCAATACAAGGTTAATTAAGGACCTTATTAAGGAGAACAGGGGGCCCAAAGTTTTCCAAAACCACTTGGCAGGAGCATTCTGGTGAAGCTTAATATAGCAGATGGCCAACTACTCACATTACGCCAACAGATCCTGGAAGAGGTTGAGAAATTCTATGGATTTGTCGAGCGCTCATCAGTACAGACCGAAGACAGCGAAGATCTACGTGCCCTACTAAGGCACCATTGTACGTAGGATATGCCGGATGTTGACGTTAGCGAAATTAGTGCAGCACTGAAGCAACTGAGAAATGAAAGGGCCCCGTGGGATGATGGTATTACGACAGAACTCCTAAACACCGGTGGACAACCCATCCTTAGGAGATTAGGTGAGCTCTTTTAATGCCGTCATCTACCTGGGAACTACACTGGAAGCGTGGTCCAAGATTGTCCAAGAATAAGTTTACTTGGGCTAAAACTTGACCGGCACAATTTCGGAAGGGAAGCTAGTAGGAGGATTCATTTGGGCTGGGCGGCATCAGGCAAGTTACATCAAATCTTCACGTCGACGATTCCGCAACGCTTAAGGACAAAAGTCTTTGAGAAATACGTCCTACCCATACCAACATACGCAGATGATACATGGACACTGACTGCGGATTGGTTCAGAAATTCAAAGTTACTCAACGAGCGATGGAGCGTGCTATGTTGGGAGACTCTTATACATAAAATCAGAAATGATGTTATCCGCAAAAGCACTAAAATTACCGGCATAGTTCGCCAGATTAGCGAACTGAAGTGGCAGTGGGTAATGATGTCGCAGAACCGATGGCCGTTGGAGCAGACGAGTTCTGGAGCGGAGACCGCGTCTTGGCAAGCGTAACGTAGGACGCCCTCCGGCCCGATGGACCGACAACTTGCGAAAAGTCGCTGGTGGAGTCTGGATGAGAAAAACGGAGGACCGGAATATCTGGCGCAAAATGAGACCAATGTCCAACAGTGGACTGCGATAGGTTGAATAGAGAGGGAAAAGGTTTAATCACCTTTCTTGAAGAAGAACACCACCACGCCATTGCTCCTCACCTTTGGTGTCGCACCATCACCGATTCCGGAATTAAAAAGCTTCTGAAGGGTCTTAAGCACTGGCGTGCCCCCTACTTTCAAAAGCTCTGCGGTATATCCGTCGTAGCGGGGGTCTAATAACGCTTAAGCTGTTTCATAACCATCCTAACCTCGGCAAAAAAGCAATGTCATTAAAAAGTTACAATTTATCAATTATTGGTATTGATATTAATCAATTAAGTTCTATAATGAAATAAGACTACTCGCCTCAGCTTTTTCGAAGTCACACTGGATGAAAAAGGCGTTTTATTTCCAATTTATTTTGTATATTTTCTTAAAAAACGTGGTCGCTTGATGCAAGTAAAAGGAGCTTAATTGTTTATTTTTATTTTTTTTTCAATTGTAGCTGTCCATAATGAAAATGATATAGCTTTAAAGCAGCTAAGTTGGCATCAATTAACATAGAGAAATAACTACGTAACTTTGAAATAATACACTGCTGCCCTGTATAGAGATCGACGAGAGAGTTTTCGTATACAGCGTCATTCCTCAGTAATCGATCACAGCGAGTTGTGATAAACGGTGTCATAAGTCGGGATGAAAATCTTTCCTTTGGGGTTCCTCAAGGGAGTGTCCTCGGTCCCACTCTTTTCTTACTGTATATTAACGACCTCTGTAAACTTAGATTACCAAATTGTGAGATAATTACGTATGCCGATGACACTACTCTAGTTGTCCACGGGAATACCTGGATTGATGTCTGTTCTAACGCCGAATTAGTATTGAATAGGGTTATGCTTTGGTTGCACACTAATTTATTAACACTAAATCTTAAGAAAACCAACTTCGTTACATTCGCACCAAATGCCTCCACCTTACCTCCTACTAACTACACAATTGCAGCTCACAGGGTTCTCCCCTGTGAATTCCCAGACTGTGATTGCATTAAAATCACTCGTACAGCGGATATTAAATACCTGGGTGTCTGGATAAACCAGTCTCTATCTTGGAAACAACAAATTAATGTTACAATAAATCGTATTCGGAAATTGATTTATGTTTTTAAAAATCTTAGATTCATCCTTGACCTAGAAACACTCAAGACTGTCTATTATGCTTTAGGGAAATCTGTCTTGTCCTATTGCATCACAGTCTGGGGAAACTCAGGAAAGACCCAGTTACTGAGACTGGAGAGAGCACAAAGAGCCATTCTCAAGGTCATGTGTTGCAAGCCTATCCTTTACCCTACCTCACAGTTATATGAGTATACGGAACTGCTGACGGTCCGGCAAATCTTCATAATACAAACCCTATTACGCCAGCACGCCCAATTACCTTATGACGTCGAGATTGTAAGAAATAAACGTAGATCTGATCTGATCTGTAAACCTGAACGTTGTCGACTGACTGTAGCCTCTCGTCACTTTTATTATTTTGCACCTCGTATTTACAATAAAGTAAACAAACTATTGAATTTGTATCCACTTACCCTGCGAGAATGTAAAATATGTATTAGAAACTGGTTGCGAAAACAATCATATTTGGAAACTGAGAACTTCCTAAGCACGTGCTAGTGGGTGAATGTTGCATTCTCATGAAAATTTTATATGTTTATGTAACTTTGGCTCGTTTATCACAAACAAATTCACTTTTAGTTTCTTCCACACACGATACATACACACTCGATACACACATACAAGACACTCATACACTACACACACACACATTCAAACACACACACACACAAACACACACACAACTCACACACACACACACAGGTACATCACAAAAATATGTTATTTTTGCTGATTAATTGTTTTGCATTTTTATTTTATTATTATTACTATAAGGAAATTGATTGTACTTTGTTGTCCAGTCAGCCATCTGCTGACTGACTTTAGTTTCTCTGGAAACGCCTATGCCTCTGATTATCCGGAGGTGGGCGCTAATGGCTGTGACACAGTTGTAAAATTAATGCAGCCATTACCGTACACACCAAATAATATTGTACTCTGTTAAGTTTCTAAGTTTCTTTCTAAAAAATCCTCAGATCGCAGCTGCACCCGCCTGCTGACCGTGATCTGCGGGCGCCTATTTAGAACTATGCAAAAAATGTAATGGTTCAGTAAATGCCTTACTCCGCGCTCCGGTTATCAGTCGTATTTCTATGGCCATGCACTTGTACTAATGTTTATTCCGCGGGCAAGTAAGGTAAATGATGAGTGATCCATTAGTCGGTTTGCCGCCCCTGACCGTGCCGCCCGGGGCACGTGCCCCCGTCTGCCCTCCTAGATCCGGCCCTGCTGGTGTGCCATAAATGACTATCACTTCTTGATTTTGGTACTAAGAATGCATGAGCACTTCTTGAACTAATAGGTAGGTACGCCACAAATATCGATCGATTTAATTATGGGTTCATCTAGAAAGCAATAGAACAGAGAAACAACAACGAATTTCTAGGTGACTATTAGAAAAAGTGTTATTTCAGTTTTCGTAATACATTTAATAACGTGCGGTGGGAGTGTCTCAGTCATACAGTTATGACGTGTGTTCTTATATTCTTGATCGATGGCAGAGCGTTATTAAATGACTCCTGCCACTAAAATTGAAAAAAATATAAGCAAGTAAATTGCACTAAAGTGAAAAAAACAAATTATGGAGTACCAACTATGAATTTGAACGTAACAAGGTCTCTTTCGACCCATTGCCGGATTAGCCGTATAGCAAGAGTAGCAAATGCTACGGGACCCGAAGATAAGGGGCCCCGCGCTACAAGACACCAGCGTAAAATATCTTGCACGCCTGAGATCTCTCTTAGGTTATATAGCGGCGCTTCACAGTAAATCTTTAAAATAATTAGAACTTCTGCTGACGTATTTTTTTTTATTAAAATCGATGTTCTGGTGTATAATAGACCATTAGACCAGCATATAATATATTACCACATTTTCTACACTTAAAACGGGTAGAAACTTCTAAACCTATGGCCATCTGACAGAATTCGCTACAGCCCCCCCCGTGCTGTCTTATCCGGCAGATAAACAAACAAACCAATATAATATGATTTTATCGATTCCTAATTATAAGGGATGGGCCGAAATTCGTTTCACATTCGGTTCAAGCTGCCAAAGTTCGCTTGAACCGAACTTCGTCATTCGGCCGAAATTCTGTTTTTATGCTGAACATTCGGTCCAAAAAATTATTTTAATTATACTTGCACTTGATAGATAAACACTTAATACAAATAAACACAATAGTAATATTTTTTTAATAAAGAAGAAGCAGTCGTCAAATGTCGTTAAAATCTTTGCACACTCAAACAATCACATCATTAAAGTACTCTGTTTACTGATCCCCCTTAAATATGTTTATTACTTAATTAAACTGCAAAATTAAACTGCCTTAAATAGCATTTTTACTTAATTTAAACAACAACAAAATTAAACTACTTTTCTTTTAATCTGCCTTAGATATTTTTAGTATTTCATTAAACATGAAAATTAAACTGCTGGCTTAAAATTCTCTCCAACCTAGTAAAAACAAAGTGAATCTGATATTCTTAATAACCAGTATTAGGAATCTTTCCATAGGTACTTTATTAAGTACTTAATCATATTGGACTCCTTAATAGTCTAAATTAAGTTGGATCAAGTTACAACATAAAAAAAGAACCGAAGTTCGGCCGAATTTGTAATTTATACCGAATGTTCGATCGAAGTTCGTATTCGGTTCAAACCACATTCCGCCCGTCCCTAATAATTATATGATCTTACAAACCTAGGCTAGCGGAGAAGACACGCAAATGCCGGCCATTTGCGTGGCGGAGTAAGGCAAGGGCATGTCCCCGAAACAAACGCAATGGAGGATTTCTTTAAGACTCTTGACTGGTCTGAACGAACGAAGCATAATCATCCAAAGAGATGAAGTCGGCGTTGATGGAGAATAATAAATATAAATTATATATATTGTGCGAGATAAGGAAGGCTCTGAAACTACTTAAGCATAATAAGGTCCCTGGAGAGGACGGAATTACCGCAGAGCTTTTGAAAGCAGGTGGCACGTGCTTAAGACCCGTCAGAAGCTTTTTGATTCCGTAATCCGTGCGACGCCAAAGGTGTGGAAAAACGGCGTTGCTCTTCTTAAAAAAAACGATTTTAAGAATTATAGACCCATCGCGATATTGAGCCACATTTACAAGTTGTTCTCCAGAGTCATCACGAACTGTCCCGCGAGTATTTTGACGACTTCCAACACCATAGACCACAAACATACTGCGGAGATTATACAGAAGACCGGAGAGTATAACCGGGCATTATGCTTGGCGTATGTGGACTATGAGAGAAAGCCTTTGATATGATCGAGACTTGGGTTGTGCTTCATGCCCTCCAAAGGTACCACATTGACTACCGCTATACTGAAGTACTGAGATGTTTGTACGAGAGCGCTACTTTGTCAGTCCGAGTACATGAAGAGCTTACACAACCTACCCAATTGCCAGTGCAATTAGAAAGATATAAGTATTTATATATCATCTTCCTGTCTCACTTCTCAGTAGAAGTGAGACAGGAAGATGATATATCTCCGAATCTGTTCACAGCTGCATTGCAAGATATGTTTAAGCTACTCGATTGATAAGGATTTGGCATCAACATTAAAGGCGAGTACATCATCATTCAGCTTCGGTTTGCCGATGATGTAGTAGTCACAGGTTCAAGGTTACTCAGCGTGCTATAGAAAGGGTTATGTTAGGTGTTTCTCTACGCGATAAGATCTAAAAAGAGGATATCCATAGGAGAACTAGAGTGACATAGCCCACCGGATTAGCAAGTTGAAGTGGCGGTGGGCAGGGCCCATGGTACGTAGAATCGATCGCTGATGGGGCGGATAGGTTCTCGATTGGTGTCCAAGTAATAATGGAAAACGAATCGTAGGCCGACTCCCAACCAGATGGACGGATGACCTGGCGGGTGGAAGATGGATGTGAACTGCTAGGGATCGGCTCGCGTGGAAATCATAAGAGGAGGCCCTTGTTCAGCATTGGACATATTAGGTAGAAAGTATTATGATGATGGAGGAAGGAGGGAAATCATTTATCATGACGTATCGCTCATGACAAATGTCATAATTAAAAGTAACTTATATAAGAGGAGGCCGTATAATGTGACTTTGGCCTGTTCCAAATGGAGCGAACAAAAAAGTTACAAACAAATAAAAAATCATGTCAGTTGTCACATTCTTGAGAGGAGAGAGAAATTCAATTGATAGCGAAAATCAAATAAGAATTTCAAAGATAATAGCCTAAATACTTATATCTTTCTAATTTGCACAAACACCATACGTCATAGAGAGAAATTCAAAACTCGATTATGTCACTTGACAAGGTTATATTTAGTTTTCTTACGTATATGTCATACTTGTGTATTTTCCTTTTTATTTTGTACCTATACAAATGTTTTTTTATTATTCCAGTTGGAGAAAGTTTGCAGGTATGAGCTGGACCCTGAGACTAAAACAACCCTACTAGTGTGTCCATTCAAAACCGTAAAGAATGTAGAAACCGTCAGGAAAAATGTTTTAAATGGTTCATGGAAATGTGCCATAGTAAAACCCGCAATGATAATAGACCCAATACAGGTCGCAGTGGCGGCTAACAAAGCTGTAATTTCGGCAAAGTATAAAACGATGACTACTCGGAATGTATATGCTGAAATATTGTTTAATTTATCAATTACAAAAAACATTTCCCAAAGTCTAAGTAAGTTTGGCATAGAAGAAGAAACAGAGATTTTAGTGTGCTTTTTGATATCAGCAGAAACAGATTGTAGTCAAGAAATATTACCTCAAATAGATGGTGAACTTTGTCATATGAGTGAGCTTGCAGGACTCAGAGATTTAGAGAAAATTAAAACAGCATACAAACTTGGTGGTCTTAAATGTGATAGCGACTTGCAAGATATGTTGAACATTATTTTAACTAGGATGGTTACTAAAAATATTATGTCTCATTGACTTGGTGTTAAATACATGTAATAAAACTCTTAGTTATGGTGAAAAAGTGTCCATTAGGAGTGATTTTTAAGGTATATCATCAAATGATATTTGTTTAGTAAGAATTGTAATAGTTTGTAGGTACACTATTTCATTCTAGCCAACTTGAGGATAGTTTAGTCTATTTTAGGTTACATGAACTAAATTATATTTCTAAACCCTTTCATTATTGCTAAACAATAAGTTAATAAAATGTTTATGTGTAAACCTACAAAGTTTCTATTCTGTGTTTGTTAACCTGTGATTTATAAGGCTATGTCACAACAAACACCAAATCAATTTATGACTATTAACTGATTCATGTATTGTGTATAGTAGGAGTTTATTAAGGATAATTATTAAAGGTGCTTTTAAGCATAATATGAATATTTTTTCATTCTGTACATGATTGATCAAAAAGCCAGCTTTTTTATACCTATATATTTTGTAACATTTCTTGTCTGAATTTTTTGTAAATGGAAAGCCATTTCTGAATCTGTAATCCTATCTATCAATCTGACCCACACACAATTGTTTGAAAAGAAAGATGACTCCATGCTTCAGAGGCCATGTTAAGCTTACATTAGTATCCTAAATTCAGATCAATCAAACATTGTGAACAGAACTAATTTCAATTAGCAAAATTCCATGGAGACATACATACAGGTGAAGCTAATACAAGTATTAAAAAGTAGATTTTGCACATGAGGTACAGGTACTATGTTGTGGTTAAGTAGCAAATGAAAGTAATAAGTGTAACATGTAGCACCTATGTATTTTGATGATTAGATTTAATTATTTGGATAGAAGCACATCAGTAAATGATCTCAGTATGAAATAATAAACCACATTGTTTTTGTTATATTTTATTTTAACAACAACAATTATTATGTAAAATGTACATTTAAATTACACAATTTGTAAAAGCATGAATCAATCAATAGACCACACATGGTAGAAAGCAACTGCCAAATTTGTTCATCAGCACATTTTTGACATTGATCTATCAAGTGTTCATTGTGTAAATTACAAGTTATCCAATTATTTTTAATCTGTAACCATGGACTTGTAAAGAATACGGATGGAGTATCATAGATAAAAAATTGGGCCAGTTTTTGTATAAAACATTGGCGCGCATGTGAGCCATACATTCTTGGGATAATAATCTAAAAAATGCATGGCCTGTGTTGTGATATGGTGCAAAAACCGCAGTGAACAAAGGAAAACAATCCAGAAATTACGTATCATAGGTAAATGAACAATTCGATTACGTATTTGTTGTCTAAAACACTAAATTCAGTATACAAAAAAATAATTTGTCGGAATGACAGTCCATCTATATTTTCTATACGTCCATGCCTATAGCTTACATTTTATTGTTCCTATGAACTTAAAGGTACTAAGCATAATCCAATCACTAATAGTATAATCTATAATAATGTTAAATGCTTATTGTATCACTTAGTCTGTATATAAGATATAAATTTATTGCATTATATAGATAAATGTACAAGTATGCATTTATCATTACAATAATTATAACTTATTCACAATTCTGTTGATAAACTCGGGCACATCTCAATTCTAATCAGTTAATCTAAAAGAACACAAAGTTGGCTACTTAAATATAATGAATGAACAAAATCTTATTATAATTAAAATGGCATCTACTATGTATAAGTCTTAGGAACTTTCAGTAAATCTGTAATCACATAAACATTTGAAACAAAAGTATTGTATTATTGAACGAAACAACTAGCTGCAATACATAAAAACATTTATTTAGAATTATTGATATAAAATAACGCAAAATAAATGAATAATAAACAACGGTTGCGCCCTGCGTAATTCAGCGCGCAACGGTCATCTGTTGTTCGCACCAAACAATCCGATATATATATTTGAACCCCATTCATAATTTATAAATAAAATATTTTTTTTGTATTAAAAAAGGTCATATCAATTCATGAATTTCAGACAAAAAAACCAGCCGTAATGGCGGTCGAGCTTGCTGTCCACTGCAACGTCGCAAATCGCTATACAAATAGGACTATAAATATTGCATTGCGTCGCCTTCAGCTATAATTATATTTACAAAATAATTACATATTTAAAGCATTACATTTTGTGAATATTAATGTATAAATGTATGTATTTGGCTAATGAAGCGGTAGGTGTAGTGCACAGTCCGCGTCCCTTGCTCGGCGGCACGGTTCTATCGCGTAAAGGTATAACGTAGCACCATTTGTTCGCGTGGCAGTGCTCGCGCCCTCGCCTCACTCGACGATACCGACACTGTATTACTAACAAATATGTTACACAAGTTACTAATAATTACGGTTGCCGCTCGACGGTCCATTATAGATATAAAATCTGTGGAAATCTAGTATCGATAGGGCTGTCAATATTATCGATAATAAGCGTAATTATCGACACAGAAATTGTATCGATATTATCGAAGCTTAAATCTAACAAACTATCGACAGTATTGATAATTTAGCTGCTGACTATTGCAGAACAAGTGATACATATTGATGATATCTATACTATCGATGAGTTTCAAGGTCCACTATCGACAGTTGGGCAACTCTAAATACAGTATGAGCACTATGTCGAATGTTGTTGCTGCTCGGCTCGCTGGTAATGTATCACTAAGTATGGTGTCCGTATAATAGTTGCGGTGTGCCGAGTAGAAGGCGGGCGGGCGCGTCGCCTGCGAACAAACTCCACGTTACTTCGGCTGCGTTTCTCAAATATTTTAATAAGATAAATATGTCTAACTAATTTATTTGTTATTATAAATTATAATTATAGTACAATAGTACTCTTATTGGGCTGGTCACGTATGTCGCAGAACCGATGGCCGTTGCAGCAGACGAGTTCTGGAGTGGAGACCGCGTCTCGGCAAGCGTAGCGTAGGACGCCCTCCGGCCCGATGGACCGACGACTTGCGGAAGGTCGCTTGTAGAGGCTGGATGAGAAAAGCGGAGGACCGGGGTATATGGCGCAAAATGGGGGACACTATGTCCAGCAGTGGACTGCGAAAGATTGAATGGATCTATCTATCCATACTCTTATTATAAATAATGAACTGTATTACTTATTATATATATACATTGCTCTTAATTTATTGTCAATAATAAATAAATATCCACTGACATTGACACAGCGCCATCTATGCCCAAGTTAAGCGTGAAGTCTGTATTATGGGTACTAAACAACGGATAAACATACTTATATACATATTTTTTTGTAAATACATATAAAACACCCAGATCATTACAAACAGATATGTTCATGCACATAAAAGTTTATACTGCCCGGGGATCGAACCCGGAACCTTTGGTGTTGCAGTCGACGTCTTAACCGCAACACAAAATGGGTCGGTTAAGGCCGCCATGGCTCACGCACAATGGTCCACTTCACGGACTAAGTGCGGAAACCGAACCCCGTAACATAGTACATGGGTCGGCTATATATATGAACATAAATATAATTTTAAAAATTGCCACACTAAAAAAAATTGGTACATATTTAGTGTCATTTATGTTTCAATGTGTGCAATATGTATAATGTTTAATACCGTGAAAGGTGTATAGTGTTGCGGCTCACTGGAAGGGCAGCGGCAGCGCGAGGCTGTAGAGCGAGGGTCACCGGCGCCGCCTCCGACACGTACACGCACACCGACGAGTCCATCGAGCCCACGCCCAGCGCCACCCTGACACACACACACAACATTGTTGGTTATACCTTCTCCTTAGGGGATACGGGCATCGAGTTGGTAACTCCTTCCGCGGACTTCTCTACGAGTTTCGGCTCGTTGGTGATTCGGGAACACAACACATTGTACTACTTTTTGTAGGTTGCCATTAGAATTGACACATTTTAAATGTCATAATAAATCTTGGGTGTGTGATAAAAAGATAGTGTTTTCAAAAGAAATCGTATATGCTAAATTGGTCATATATACAGATTTCGTTACAGGTCAATTTAAATATAGATATTTGAAGAAAAAATTACATATTTCATCGAACCTATGATACTCAATGAGATCCCAAATCTATCATTATAAAATGTAAACTTTTCAAATCGATTATCGTCCGATTTTATAACTTAATAACATGGTTTAATGTTGGTATAACACTGTTGAGTAAAATAGCATGGTGTATGTGACATTAATTTAAGTATTTCTTAAAAAATTAATGTATGTCACCTACACATGGTGATATTCTCACGTGAATATGACGTGTAATGAGTCCAAGTTACCATTTAGCTACACCTGGCCAACACCATACCTGAGCGGATGGAAGGTGAGACAGGAGACGGGGCCGATGCGCGCGCCCATGAACCCCTCGTGGAACTTGATCGTGTTGAGCCGCGAGCCCTTCAGGTCGTACACGCTGATGCACTGGTTCACCGAGCCGCTGCACATGCAAATAGTAACAAATGATATCCACTGACATCAATATTGACCTGGCTAAAGTGGCGGCTAGCAGATGGATGTCAACTGCTAGGGATCGGCCCCGCGTGGAAATCATTAGGGGAGGTCTTGCTCAACAGTGGACATATTACGCTGTAATGATGATGATGACTGATATTCATTTATATCTAATCCTAAACTAAGCAATAGGTTTATGGATACTAAACAACGGATAAAACATTATTTTATTGTAAATAAATTATATAAGATCTTAGATTTAATTTGCGTGAGTGTGTTATAATCAAGAACGATACATGTGAAACATTTGAGACTACGAGTGACAACGAGCCAAGAAAACTAATTGTACGAGTTCGTACATGCATATAAAGCATTTCTCAATAGTGGATAATTATTGCTAAGTAAGCATGACCCGAATTAATGTAATGTAAAATATTTTTCTCGAAGTTTCGGTAGTGTAATAACGTCTACGTGAACGGCGGACTGACCAGTGAAACAAAGAACTAGCACAGCATTTGCGTGACAACCCTTAATGTAGATACTACATAATTTTGATCCTTATTCCTTGGGCATACAGGTGAAAACGATGAAGTATTGGAAATGCTTTATCCCAATTTGTTAATCGTCGTGTGTTGTACTAGTAAAGTGACCGTTATAAGTCTTTAATGACCATTTAGTGATTGTATTGATGTGATTGTTCATGAGTTTTTTTATAGTTTGTTAGTTTTTATTTAAAGTTAATACCGTGTAGTATTGTTTGCTTTGGTGATAATTTATTAGAACTTCCACCTCATGACAGTACTCTGACACTATCAGTAAAGCTTCGTCTAGCCACCAGACAACTCCCTTGTTGTATGAACAATAAATGTGTTAGGGTATGTGTGTGTATACCACGACTACCAGGCGAGCAGGTCGTCGGGGTTGGAGGCTGTGTGTGTGTGTGCTTGCGTGTGTGTGTGTGTGTGTGTGTGTGTGTACCAGGCGAGCAGGTCGGCGAGGGGGTGCACGGCGACGGCGGCGAGGGGGGCGGGCGCGCGCGTCTCCGACGTGGGGGTCCCCAGCGAGCGAAGGTCGTACGCTCGGACTATGCCATCAGCACTGCACAACGCATTATTCAACTATTATTTAACCTTATAAATACCAAAACTCAACACAGAATCTTAAGAAACTATGACAAATTTTAACAACAAAAATGCTTTTTCTATCTACAAGAATATTGTGTCGATAAAATCAAATCAAATATTATTATAAGTGATAAAGTCCAGAAAAACATTTTTTTTCAATATTTTCAGTATTCTTTGAATCAATCTTAAAAAATATGTAACATAACAAAGGATAAATAGGCGACAATTTTACCTGAAATTCACACAGCTGAAACAAATATTAAACATAGTACACAGCAATACTATAATATGACAAAGTACGTTCAGAGAGGAATTTTACGAAGACCTGATATTAAATAAAATATTTAGTTAGTATCGTAGATTATATGTAGTTCAGTATACAATGGCTTTTGGCGTTAAAATTGGTTACGAGCCGCGGTTACCATAAGCTAGATCGCTCGTTTGCTACTTAGAGCAATATAAAAGTAGTCCTCTTCGTTTTTCAGTGTGGAAGCAGGAAACCAGCAGGCGCCGTGGTGAGGCATCAGAGCTGTGGCCTGACCAGTGACTGACCAGGCGGTGAGCAGGCGGGGCGGGGCGGCGCGGGGGCGGGCGTGGGCGGCGAGCACGGGCGCGCGGTGGTGGTGCAGGGCGGCGGCGGGCGCGGCGCCGCCCGCCCTCTCGTCCCACGCGCGCACCGACCCGTCCCCGAACCCGCACACGCTCCACCACGCGTGCGCGCCGCACGACCCGTCGCCGCGCCACAGCGACGTCGCGCCAGACTCGCACTCTACAACACACACAACACGCACGCCGGCCTTTAATACTCGTACATCACTAGCTTACGAACATTATTCCGCGTCAGTAATAAATGGGCTAATTTTATATCATGTTTTATATCACTTCCCATAAAATCAGATATCCTAAATTCAACTACTCGTTTTGAGATGTTGTAACAAATCGATTCAGCTGTTGTTAAGTCAAAAATAGTATGACTAACACCACTTGCTTTTATACATATGAACATAGTCTAAGAAGTTCGGGTTGTTAACAAGTTACCAAAGCCTCGTTGGGTATTCGATAGCTTGCAGCACATACAGGGAAAATATGTAATATATTCTTAAGAGCTGATTCTGGTTGCCACTTTTTTATGATCTCTTCAAAGAGCGATAAGATTATACCTTTAAATAGTATCTTTAGCTAATCAAATTATTAAATTACAATCATCATTTAGGGTGTACGTTATATGACGCTCTTACAGTGAAGGAAAACATCGTGAAGAAACCTGCGCTCGCCTGCGAAGAAATACAAAGGCTGTACGTGATGTCGTCCAACCCGCACTGTGTCCGCGTGGACGACTAAGTGCAATACACCGTATACGGGTAGGCTCGTGCCCCTTGATGGGGACGTTTAATGAGATGATGATGATGAAATAAAAAACTGATAGTGTGTGTGTACGTACGCGTGTCGATCTCAGCCTGCAGCAGCTCAGTGTTGGCGTCCCACAGCTTGATGGTGGGCGAGGCGCCGGCCAGGGCGAGCGAGCGGCGGCGCGCGCACCACTGCACCAGCGTGCCGGGCGGCCGCCCGTACGCGCCGCCGGCCCCCGCGCCCGCCCCGCTCCGCGCCGCGCCCGCCCCCGCCCCCGCGCCGCCCGCGCGGCGACCGCCCACGCCGCCCACTGCGCACACCACACCATGCCCGTCACACGCATACACATACGCCACTAGTTGAGATGCTAATTTCATAGTGATGTAACATTCTTTACTAGACAGGTTACTTATATCTTAAGTGGTAGCTTCATTTGACATTCATAAGTGTTCTGTAAGGACCTAAACTGAGTAAACACTTTTCATTTACATTTTTTATTTTCATAAGAGCTACTTTAATGAAATCTAGTTTATTCAATTTAAGCTATTGTGGTAAAAAACACATGACCACACTAAAATTAACGTTGTTGATTGCCAAACGATAAATATTTAATGAATTTTCGTATAGAATAGAAATGAGATACTGAACAAAATAAACTCTTCAGTATCTCAAGACTTTTAATATGAAACACTATTATATGTGCTATTGTGCTTTAGCATTAACACAGATAACTATGACACATCGCGCAGACAATACAAAGTTTCATACCACTTATAATTTAGACTAGCAATAACATTGGAACAAATGATTTACTTAATTCTTCTTTCAAAGAATTTCCAGACTAATTTGTCGTTATCTTGTTCATATATTCGCTTTCTTATCTTCTAGAACATTTATTAGTCCTTGCAATACAATTACCAGAACAATTATATATTTCAAACGACAATACAATAAGAAAGCATGCTATTAATATGAAAATGATGTATTGGGTTATTTTGAAACGACGAACATTAAATTGTTAGTGATAAATATGTCAAATCAATTATGTTAAGAACACATGCAAATGAGTTAGAAAGTGCCCCACAAAGTGATTTTATCAACTGTCTAAAAGCAAACATCATTCCTTTTTAAATGTTAAGAGTTAATTGATGCAATATCAAAAAACCAAATGATTACCTTTTAAATGTTTTTTTTTTGCGGTCGAAAATAATATTCAATCAAAAAGGGTATTAATATTGTTTCATTTGAATCTTATTGGGTTGAAATACATCCAACTCGATGTTAGGTAACTAGTATTAATAGCTTGGATACTTAGTTACCCCGGCATTAGCTCTACAGAAGTACACAGTTAATAAGGCTCACCAACATTTCCGTACAGAAGACGATATTAATGACGCGTCTTCTTGGTCGATCACCGTGCCGTGTGACACAGATGACTGGTGCAATTTGCACCTTAACACTTCACACCACAGTCTGTTTTAGTTTGAATCGCTTCGTGTGTGCGCCTTATAAAGTGTACTAGGCTTATTTGGTAAGTGCTGTATGTGGTGACTCACGGTCGTGGTTGCGGTCGTCGGGCGCGCCGAACTGCTCCGACACCAGCTGCGCCAGACCTGCGCGACACCCACTACAGTTGCCATCAATACTACTACGCCCAAATCACTTATATTCGCCACTAAATACATGGTTTTCGAGTGCGTAAAACAATGATAATTTCGTTGATGTGATTTAGTTCGATAAGATTGTAATAGGTGGCGCTTTAAGTAACTTATATCGAGCTTACTTTGTCATTTCAAACTTGCTTGTAAAGAAAGTTAACATTTGTTATGTACAGTTCTGTGGGGTTTAATAATTTTGAATTCATTTAATTTTTTTGTGGGAGAATTTCAAGTAGGTGGGATAAACATCATACAGTCAGTATTTGACTGTTAGAGGTTTTTGTCTGAAGCTCGTTTCATTTTTGACAAAAAAAAACGTGATTGCGTTTACCACTAACGTCTCTTTGCAAGTTATAATTTGGTAATCAAACATATTGATACGATGTGTCTTTTTTGCGCGATTTTTGTATTGGCACCATTTGGGACCGAATAGTAAGTATTATTCGCCGAACAGCGAATGCCAAACAAAATGGCCGACTACCAAAAAAGTAACCGCATACCAAGTGAAATATCTGGTTCTACAAGGAAAACACTCTCGACAAATACGAGTATGTCAGCTAATAATATCTTATCGGGGTGCAAGATTTGAGATGTTGCTGTATATTGATTTACATTTTGACTATACTTTCTACAATTCCTATTTAAAAATAACAAATGTACACTCAAGAAGCATTCGATTTCTCATTGGTTTACTAATAATGAGAAATTGATAACGTATCTTTTCTAGATATATTAAATAACTTAATAACATGATACAAATTATATGTAAACATTTTAACCATAACTGTAGTGATTCCAGACCCAATATAAAACCATTTATCCATGGTCCTTTATATATCCGTCCATGGCGGCTTTAGGCTCAAAATGATTTACACAATAGATGATTAGAAGTGACGGTTTCCAAGGCATGATTTCTGAATTTTGTTACACACATTATGACACGTAGTACACATAAATATAGCCCATTTTACCAGTATGAAAATTTCGTGGGGTATTTTAGACAAACAAAAAACCAACTCGATGCACAATCACTAAGAAATATCAAACAATAAATTTACGTACCGCTTGACACATACGTTGACTTATTGTTATATTTATGACATAAAATTATTCATTTAAATTTTGACCTTAACGCGTCATTAAAAGGGTACATAATCAAAAGCACGAGCATACTACTATGTCACTATGACATGTAGCGAGCGATGTGATTATGAATGAAAATAGGGATGATGACAATTGTTTTTTCTGTTATTATATCGATGGACCGCATAATAATAGAAACATTGGTAAAAAAATTACTCCGTTAACATTAAAACTCACAGAGATTTTCCAATTCTAAAAACACATTAATGGACTTTCCCAAAAACGCTTCATACAAATGGCTACCTAGTTATGAGACGTCACGCATCAGTAATTAGTACGCATAGTTTGTGAATTTTGTACTACAACTATATTAAATGTTGCGTTTACTAAAACGTTTTCATAGCAAAAGTTGCTTTTTAAATTTGTGATACAATGTGTTATCCTTTTGTTGACAAATTTTTGCAATTATGTACTTTAAAATGGACTTGCCCATCTAACTTTGAAGACTAATAAATCATAACATGAGTTTTCGAGCTGAGAGTAAGCACATCGTTATATTTAACCCAGATTTGTAATAATATGAAATAGTTCTTACGATTTCAGGACCCAGTCATCATGCCTATTATGCCGAATTGACGCATTTGTACACTTGATGGGCACACTTTTGCCACGGACACTTTAGAGTGAGGTTATGATATGCATCTTGTTAGTTTGTTTATTTCAGTGTTATATACAAAAAGATAATTTTGATATATCTATAATATAAAAATGAATCGCAAAATATGTTGGTAAGCGAATAACTCAACAACGCCTGGACCAATTTGGCCAATTCTTTTTTAAAATGTTCATTGAAGTCCAAGGATGGTTCTTACGGCGGGAAAAAATCGAATAATTGCCGGGAAAACCCTAAAAACAGCCCTTTTCTTTACAAACGTTTTCTAACTAAAACGTGGAATCAATTTGAGCTTTATTGCTATTATAATATAAAGTTGGTTAAAATTACTTACTTTTAAATGCTTATGGTGTTTTATTTAATTATGTTTAATTCACACCGAATTATTACCAGGGTGACGGTTCTGTTCAGGATAATTTTTGAAAAGAATATAAAAAGGTAGGAACAAAACACTGCCACATTAGAAATTTTTCTGACAGGACGCAGTCTGTCGGGTCAGCTAGTAATTGAATATTTTTACCAAATTTCAGACTGGTAAGTAGGCTCTCTCCAACTCCAATTTGAAAATGATTGCATGCATTTTGTGTGAATGTGTGCGGATGGCAAATGAAACACTAGGTTAACCTATTAACCAAAAAAATATAAAATCTATTGTGTTTGTTGATATATGTTTTTTCACTTTTTTTCGTTTGTTTTGTTTAGGTCAACTGGAAGAAATTTAACTGTGAAATAAGTTGTGTTATCGTATATACTTTTCCATGTTTATTGTGTTTTGCCTTGACTGTGTGTGCATAAACTGTTAAATAAACCAAAAAAAGGTGGTAGCCTTCGTACTGAGTCGTGTAGGTACCACTGCAGTGCCAGACATCGTCTCGTGAAATCCAGTGTTTTGCACTTCTTTGTTTCGGGATGACTGTAGCTGTAGCACTGTAGCTGGTAAAATTACCGGGTAATGACTACCAAAAGGGCTCAGTGTCGAGTGTACCTAGTAAAACTGGTAACGTCCTGATGAGTGGTAGTCGGTGGCGTGTGTGTGTGTTTGTACGTACTGATGAGCGGCTGGGCGGGCGGCGGGTGGTAGTCGGTGGCGGTGTGTGTGTGTGTGTGTGTGTGTGTACGTACTGATGAGCGGCTGGGCGGGCGGCGGTGGTAGTCGGTGGCGGTGTGTGTGTGTGTGTGTGTGTGTGTACGTACTGATGAGCGGCTGGGCGGGCGGCGGGTGGTAGTCGGTGGCGGTGTGTGTGTGTGTGTGTGTGTGTGTGTACGTACTGATGAGCGGCTGGGCGGGCGGCGGGTGGTAGTCGGTGGCGGTGTGTGTGTGTGTGTGTGTGTACGTACTGATGAGCGGCTGGGCGGGCGGCGGGTGGTAGTCGGTGGCGGTGTGTGTGTGTGTGTGTGTGTGTGTGTGTACGTACTGATGAGCGGCTGGGCGGGCGGCGGGTGGTAGTCGTGGCGTGTGTGTGTGTGTGTGTGTGTGTGTGTGTGTGTGTGTACGTACTGATGAGCGGCGGGCGGCGGGTGGTAGTCGGTGGCGGTGTTGTGTGTTGTGTGTGTGTACGTACTGATGAGCGGCTGGGCGGGCGGCGGTGGTAGTCGGTGCGGTGTGTGTGTGTGTGTGTGTGTGTGGTGTACGTACTGATGAGCGGCTGGCGGGCGGCGGTGGTAGTCGGTGGCGGTGTGTGGTGTGTGTGTGTGTTGTGTGTGTGTACGTACTGATGAGCGGCTGGGCGGGGGCGCGGGTGGTAGTCGGTGGCGGTGTGTGTGTGTGTGTGTGTGTGTGTGTACGTACTGATGAGCTGGGCGGGGCGGCGTGGTAGTCGGTGGCGCGTGTGTGTGTGTGTGTGTGTGTGTGTGTGTGTGTGTGTACGTACTGATGAGCGGCTGGGCGGGCGGCGTGGTAGTCGGTGGCGGTGTGTGTGTGTGTTGTGTGGTGTGTAGTACTGATGAGCGGCTGGGCGGGCGGCGGTGGTAGTCGGTGGCGGTGTGTGTGTGTGTGTGTGTGTGTGTGTGTTACGTACTGATGAGCGCTGGGCGGGCGGCGGGTGGTAGTCGGTGGCGGTGTGTGTGTGTGTGTGTGTGTGTGTGTGTACGTACTGATGAGCGGCTGGGCGGGCGGCGGGTGGTAGTCGGTGGCGGTGTGTGTGTGTGTGTGTGTACGTACTGATGAGCGGCTGGGCGGGCGGCGGGTGTAGTCGGTGGCGGTGTGTGTGTGTGTGTGTGTGTTGTTGTGTGTGTACGTACTGATGAGCGGCTGGGCGGGCGGCGGGTGGTAGTCGGTGGCGGTGTGTGTGTGTGTGTGTGTGTGTGTGTGTGTAGTACTGATGAGCGGCTGGGCGGGCGGCGGTGGTATCGGTGGGGTGTGTGTGTGTGTGTGTGTGTGTGTGTACGTACTGATGAGCGGCTGGGCGGGCGGCGGGTGGTAGTCGGTGGCGGTGTGTGTGTGTGTGTGTGTGTGTGTGTACTTGATGAGCGGCTGGGCGGCGGCGGGTGGTAGTCGGTGGCGTGTGGTGTGTGTGTGTGTGTGTGTGTACGTACTGATGAGCGGCTGGGCGGGCGGCGGGTGGTAGTCGGTGGGGTGTGTGTGTGTGGTGTTGTACGTACTGATGAGCGGCTGGGCGGGCGGCGGGTGTAGTCGGTGGCGGTGTGTGTGTGTGTGTGTGTGTGTGTGTGTGTACGTACTGATGAGCGGCTGGGCGGGCGGCGGGTGGTAGTCGGTGGCGGTGTGTGGTGTGTGTGTGTGTGTGTGTGTGTACGTACTGATGAGCGGCTGGGCGGGCGGCGGGTGGTAGTCGGTGGCGGTGTGTGTGTGTGTGTGTGTGTGTGTGTACGTACTGATGAGCGGCTGGGCGGGCGGCGGGTGGTAGTCGGTGGCGGTGTGTGTGTGTGTGTGTGTGTGTGTGTGTACGTACTGATGAGCGGCTGGGCGGGCGGCGGGTGGTAGTCGGTGGCGGTGTGTGTGTGTGTGTGTGTGTGTGTACGTACTGATGAGCGGCTGGGCGGGCGGCGGGTGGTAGTCGGTGGCGGTGTGTGTGTGTGTGTGTGTGTGGTGTACGTACTGATGAGCGGCTGGCGGGCGGCGGGTGGTAGTCGGTGGCGGTGTGTGTGTGTGTGGTGTGTGTGTTACGTACTGATGAGCGGCTGGGCGGGCGGCGGGTGGTAGTCGGTGGCGTGTGTGTGTGTGTGTGTGTGTGTGTGTACGTACTGATGAGCGGCTGGGCGGGCGGCGGGTGGTAGTCGGTGGCGGGGCGGACGTCGAGCGCGCGCCACGCCGCCACCAGCGTCGGCTCGCAGCTGCTGCCCGACGGCCTGACACACACACACGCGTTATACACATGCACCAATTACTGAGCCCACGAGTGACCTCAATGATAAAAGGTACCGCTCGTGGATACTCGTTTTGTAAATGTTTACGCTCAGTCTACAGCTTTGGCAAAAAATACTTCTTCGAACATTTATTTCCCACCAACTAGAGTTTCGAGTCGTATCGAATCGGAACTTAAGTTTCCTAAAGCATCCAGACAGGAATTGTTTTCGATTGGTCGTTTAACAACCAATCAGAAGGAGTCCCGGAGCCTGTGGGGGTATATGGCGAGGTTGCCGGAGTGCGAGGCGACGGCGAGCAGCGCGTGCGCATGCGCGTCGAGGTATGCTCGCCTGCGGAGATGCGGCCCAGTCCGGAGCCTGTGGTGTACCTGTATATGGCGAGGTTGCCGGAGTGCGAGGCGACGGCGAGCAGCGCGTGCGCATGCGCGTCGAGGTATGCTCGCCTGCGGAGATGCGGCCCAGTCCGGAGCCTGTGGGTGTACCTGTATATGGCGAGGTTGCCGGAGTGCGAGGCGACGGCGAGCAGCGCGTGCGCATGCGCGTCGAGGTATGCTCGCCTGCGGAGATGCGGCCCCAGTCCCGGAGCCTGTGGGTGTACCTGTATATGGCGAGGTTGCCGGAGTGCGAGGCGACGGCGAGCAGCGCGTGCGCATGCGCGTCGAGGTATGCTCGCCTGCGGAGATGCGGCCCAGTCCCGGAGCCTGTGGGTGTACCTGTATATGGCGAGGTTGCCGGAGTGCGAGGCGACGGCGAGCAGCGCGTGCGCATGCGCGTCGAGGTATGCTCGCCTGCGGAGATGCGGCCCCAGTCCCGGAGCCTGTGGGTGTACCTGTATATGGCGAGGTTGCCGGAGTGCGAGGCGACGGCGAGCAGCGCGTGCGCATGCGCGTCGAGGTATGCTCGCCTGCGGAGATGCGGCCCCAGTCCCGGAGCCTGTGGGTGTACCTGTATATGGCGAGGTTGCCGGAGTGCGAGGCGACGGCGAGCAGCGCGTGCGCATGCGCGTCGAGGTATGCTCGCCTGCGGAGATGCGGCCCCAGTCCCGGAGCCTGTGGGTGTACCTGTATATGGCGAGGTTGCCGGAGTGCGAGGCGACGGCGAGCAGCGCGTGCGCATGCGCGTCGAGGTATGCGAGCGCGGAGATGCGGCCCCAGCGCCGCCGCCACGCGCCCACGCACAGCTTGGCCCCGGTGCCCCAGTCCCAGATCCTAACACACACGTATTGTTAAAACGTTGTCTTAAAAAAATAAATAAATCGCACACAGTAAAGCTACGAGGAAATTTCGCTGCAACCTATCCAGCCAGCGTCGGTTCTAAAGACACGTGTCCAAAGTGGATAATTCATAATCCAAACCCTAAATGAGAATGGGAGCCCCAATCTGGAGAATCGTTTTATCATCATTGTTATATTATTACTAAACAAAAGTCCCACAAAAAAAGACAATTCCGAACCAGTGGTAAAATCAAATTTGACATTCACAAGTGTTCTTTATGGGCCTAAATTCATTAATATATTTATGAGTTTTTTTTACTTATCTAGCGATGTATGTGTGGCGTTCAACGGCGGATCCAGGGGGAGGATCATGAGGGTCATGAGCTATTATTAAGTACTATAGTAACGTACTATCCCTTTAATCGCCAATGACGCCTTACAGCGCCAGATACAATAGATTTTCTATTGTGTCTGGCGCTGTAAGGCGTCATTGGTATAACAAAATACCTTATAAGTTCTTAACTTTACTACTATGTGACCCCCTCCTGGCGCCTAAACTGGATCCGCCCTTGGTGGCGTTTTGTGTGTGGAAGTGAGTAAGTGTAGAGTAAGTGGGAGAGGGGTTACCCGAAGTTGTCCTTGGAGGCGACGGCGGCGTGCTGGTCGTACGGGTGGAACAGCACCACGGTGGGCGGCAGCGGGCAGCGCGAGTGGAACGCCTGCGTCTCCAGCCGGCTCACGCGCATGCCCACCAACGCTGACACACCCATACAACACACATTCATATACATTACCAACCACTCCCATCAAATTAATGAATTTATATCCACTGACATTCACACAGCGCCATCTAGTCCCAAACTAAGCATTTAGCCTGAAATAGGACACTACACAACGAATGAACATACTTATATGCATTTTTTTTGTAAATACAAACATATTATAGAAAAACACCAGAGCAATACAAACGGACATGTTCATGCTCACAAATGTTTGTACTGCCCGAAGATCGAACCCGGAACCCTTGGTGTAATAGCCGACGTCTCAACCATTACACCAAATGGATCGTCGCTAATAATTATAAATAATTCCAATTAGGCCGGTATCGTAGTTTCCATATATTTGCAATAGTCGAACTGTGTGATTTTAAATTATGACTTCACCATGTCAGTGATTTTTGATTATAATTCAGAAAATAATTCGCCTGTAAAACAGGTTTGCCTATTCCAATTCCAAGATTGCCTTGCCTATTTCTTCTCTTTTATTTCTTTCTCATGTATTTTTATTACTTTTTTGATGAAATAAATAATATTTATATTTATAGAGCGTCGGTGGCTCAGTGGTGTGGACTGTCGCCTTCCTACCGGGAGGGCTGAGGTTCGAATCCCGACACGTACCAATGTATTTTCGAATTTTCGAAAAATATATGTACGTTATCCGACGCTCTTACGGTGAAGGAAAACATCGTGAGGAAACCTTCATGCACGCCTGCGAAGAGATTCGAAGGTTGTGTGTGAAGTCGTCCAATCCGCACTGGGCCCGCGTGGACGACTAAGGCCTAATCACCCTATACAGGTAGGCTCGTGCCCCTCGGTGGGGACGTTTAATGAGCTGATGATGATGAAATAATATTTGATTTGAGTGTTTACACCTGGTGAGGGTAATGATAGGTTGTATCATACTGTGCATTATGCAATGACGTCGTGTAACTCACACAAAGATTAAACATCTGAAACGTGGGAGACATCAGCTATAAAGCGTCCGGAATGCAGACGTCTCTTAAGGCAAAACATCGACGCCTTTGAATCCTCACGCAGAGACGAACTCGACACTAAGCGAGATAAAATTAAAGCCAGACCACCAACGGCTTTACTTTATAATTATAGCGGTGGCGTACTCACGCGCCCGAAGTGCTCAAGGACCTTTAAGGCAAAAGTTGGCTACAGTAGCCATATGAGAGCACATGACCGCGCGGATCAGAGAGACGCTGGCTGCTGAACCCGTGCAACAGTCACTGTAGCCGAAATCGGCTTGGAAATAATAATAAACATCTGAAAAAGGGCCTCTGTGCTGTTGGCTTCGGCCCACACATGCCTTCCAAAGAACCGGGCATTTATATATACATACATTCATTACAGGTCTTAACCAAATGCGATAGTACAAGATACAGTTATAAAATTAACACTAAACAACTCTTAACAGTAGTAAATAGTGAACAAAGCAGCCCTAGTGGATTCAGAGTACAGCAGAATTTGTGCACCCGATCCACCAACCAGTTCAGAAGGCGCGTGGCACGAGTCGTTTTAGTAATTATAAATTTTTCTTGCTATGTTTAGTACCTAAAAGTATTGTTTATTCTATAAAGTCAATACGATTTAGTTTAATGTTGTTTTTTTTTAAAATATTTTTACCAAAAAAATACCGACTTCAAACTAAAAAGACATCAAAATTATGAAAGAATTACTGAAATATATAAGCCAGCAAAAAAATAATTTTTGGCTTTTTAGTTTAAAGTATTTTTTTATTAAAAAAATTACAAAGTTGATTCGTAATAAAAATTATCATTGGAATGAATACACAATAATCACGTAGTAGTTGTCGAGTTGATTTCTCTGATCTCCCTTCACCAAACCTTGACTTCCTTATCATGGAATCACCCATGAAGTATCCTCTTTCCAACAAAAAAAGAAACATAAAAATTTTAACTTTGTCTTGCTTGTACATTTATGAGATTTGTAGATTTGTAAAGAATAATAGTGAATTGTTTACTGAACTAAAAAATCTATGCAATTATAGCACCAGACGCAAAAATAAACTAGCTTATCCAAAACATCAATCAGAACTATATAGTCGAAACTGCCACATTATGGCCATTCGTATTTATAATAAATTACCAGACAATTTAAAACAACTAAATGGAACACTTTTTTATCGAAAATTATTTAATTTATTAATAGATAAATGCTTTTACTCTCTGAAAGAATATTTCAATCACATATTTTAATTGATTTGAATTGACTCTAAATATTAATGAAATATTGTAATAAATCATACTATACTGCGACATATTTATATGTGAATATGACTCATTGTTGTAAGGTATGCTTAATATAATCAAGTAAATGTTATTTGTTAATTTTATTCAGTAATGATTTCTGATTTAATGAAATTCCAATGTAATAATTATATGATTTATTAGTATGTATACAATTTAATGACATTTGTTTAATAAATAATTGATCAAGTTGTACCGTCCGTGCTATATGTGTTAAATGTAATTGTAAGAGTAAATGTTAGTGAATTTAATTTTGAGAAATGTTATAAGAACTTAGAATCAATCACTTATTATAAATTATTAATATTTGCATGCCTATGACAGGCAGAATGTAGCATGTACCAGTCTACAATATATAAAGACACTTTGTAAAACCTATATTCTGTGCAAATAAAGAATCTTATCTTATCTTATCGGTTCATAAACGACGAAGATATCCGCGAAAAAACATATATATACGATCGAATTGATTAACCTCCTTATTTGAAGTCGGCTGAGTCGTATAATAAGTAAGTATGCTCACCCCTGGCCTCCCGGCGCAGGCTGCGGTTCCTGGCGTAGCGCCAGGCGCGCGCGTGGTGCTCGCGGCTCTCCACGTCCTCCTCCGCCCCCGCCCCCGCCCACACCCCGCCCCCGCCCCGGCCCACGCCCCCGCCCCCGCCCGCCCTCGACGCGAACTGCGCCCACGCCCACTCCACGAACTCCGTCTGCACTATTGCCTTCTTCGCTGGCGGTTCACCTGATCGAATCACATCAATCGTTGTCTTGTCAAAAAATTTAATTTAAACCGATATGTGTATAGGTGTTTTAGTTGTTTTATATTATGTATAACCGATTGCAAATACATATTATAAATTATAAATTTAAAAAAAAGCAAATAAAAAATATGCCAAACAAAAAAGTGTTTTAATTGAAATTTAGTGAAACAATCATTAGTAAAAAAAAATTTTTGTAAATTGTTGACATGTCAGTAAATTGTTTGTCACATATATGTTTGCAATTCGATGTCCTTATACCCAAAAAATTCGTGAAACATTGTCAAATGTTGCTTCTGAAAAGGTAATTTGCTAATGAATTTTGTATGAAACATTAGAGAATCCTCGGATTAATATGGTTATTTTTCTATAAATAGTGATTACAATAATAAAAATGTAGAACGCTGTTAAATAATCGGTATTCTAATTTCAGATACATAGGTATAGTAATAAAGTACTTCTCAAAAATGCTTTACTAACCTCTAATTGACGACCCATTTGGCGTTGCGGTTGAGAGGTCGGCCGCAACACCAAGGGTTCCGGGTTCGATCCCCGGGCAGTACAAACATTTATGTGCATGAACATGTCTGTTTGTAATAGTCTGGGTGTTTTCTATGTATAATATGTATGTATTTACAAAAAAAATATGTATATATGTATGTTTATCCGTTGTTTAGTACCCATAATACAGGCTTAACGCTTAACTTGGGGCTAGATGGCGCTGTGTAAATGTCAGTGGATATTTATTTATTTATTTTATTTATAATTTAAAAACAATAGCTATTAATTCACAACCTCAATAATATTTAATAAAACAACAGATCATTTAAAAGACATGTCCACATTATTACAACCTTTCTGATTTGTTGCACTTGCGTTACAAAAAGTAAAAGTTAGAATCAAAGTACACGTTTTTATATTTAAAAAAAATTCAATACGTACGATAACGTATAATGGGACGTTGAAAAGGCATTTTTTAGGTAATCAAAGTAGACCTCGTCATCGCGTACTACCAAGCAAAACAAACTTAACGTATCGTAAATAATGAGTAATTAATGTAGCACTGACTACAGTTGGAGGAGATGGAGTCGCGGTCGCGGGCGGCCACCGGCTCCTCGGAGATGGTGTGCGGCAGCCCGCCCTTGCCGCGCCGGGACCCTGCCGACAAACCAACACAACTTCCATGTAATCCATTGAAGCGTGGGTAACTGTCATTCGATTGTATAGTCGTATTTTTAATTAAACCATATCAACTTACGTTTACTGTGTTGTCAGTTTATGATGAAATAAAAATAGTATTGTGACAAAGTGAATTATTGCAACACTTGAATAAATTAAATTGACTCGATTTTCTAATGAATAGTCATCATCATCAGCTCATTAAACGTCCCCACCGAGGGGCAAGAGCCTACCCGTATAGGGTGAATTAGGCCTTAGTAGTCCACGCGGGCCCAGTGCGGATTGGACGACTTCACACATAACCTTCGAATGTCTTCGCAGGCGGGCATGAAGGTTTCCTCACGATGTTTTCCTTCACCGTAAGAGCGTCGGATAACGTACATATATTTTCGAAAATTCGAAAACACATTGGTACGTGTCGGGATTTGAACCTCAGCCCTCCTGGTAGGTAGGCGACAGTCCACACCATTGAGCCACCGACGAATACTAGTGAATAGTTAGTGTGCCGAACTGCCGATATCAGGTATGGGGTCAGAATTTAAGTCAAACTTTGCACATACTACCGAGTTTCGATGACTATGTTCCAATAGTATTTACCTATACTTAATACCGAGTGTTTTAAACGTTAAGTAGAACACTGCAAGGCTTTTCCTATTTTCAATACATTATAAATAATAATAAATATCCACTGACATTCACACAGCGCCATCTAGCCCAAAGTTAAGCCTGTATTATGGGTACTAAACAACGGATAAACATACTTATATACATTTTTTATTGTAAATACATACTTATTATACATAGAAACCACCCAGACCATTACAAACAGACATGTTCATGCAAATGTTTGTACTGCCCGGGGATCGAACCCGGAACCCTTGGTGTTGCAGTCGACATCTCAACCGTCGCAACAAATGGGTCATCAATTGCATTGCATCCTATTGAACGAGAACATTTGGTTCATCATTATTTCTTCAAATATGGCTATATTCTTTTACAAAGTGACATTAGCTACTGTCAGTCTATCATCTAATCTATACTAATATATAAAGTTGAAGAGTTTGTTTGAACGCACTAATCTCAGGAACTACTGGTTCGATTTGAAAAAATCTTTCAGTGTTAGATAGCTTATTTATCGAGGAAGGCTATAGGCTATATATCATCACGCTACGAGTAATAGAAGCGGAGCAACAATGAAGAATGTTTCAAAATCGGGGGTATTTTTTCATACTTGGAGCTTCCGCTGCGTACGCTGAGTAAACGGTTAAAGTTTCACAAAAGTCATGTATGAGAGTATTGTTCTCCTTTTAAAGGTCTACAAAAAAGTCCGCGACAGCATATGTCTACCTTTTAAGGTTAGCTCACTATAACATATTTTTTGCTAAAAAATAAAAATTCTGAAATTGACCCCGAAGCCTTTAAAGTTGGAGGGAGGGGAAATCCTATGTATAGTGATAATGAAAGTACCGTGTTATCCCGAATTTAATGCGAGCGAAGCCGCGGGCAAAAGTTAGTTAAAAATACGACTTCAGTTGCCCAAGCTTCTATGGTATCTTAATAAAAGTTCTCATGAGATTTGTTAACTGGAAGCGGTATATTTGTGTGACAAAGATGGGTGTCAAGTAGTTAGTGTTGGGCGAGGCGGTGGCCGGTGGGTGGGTACCTGCGTGCGGCAGCGTCCTGGCGTCGGCGGCGTGGAGCAGCGGCGACGGGCGCGTGTTGGGCGACGGCGGCAGCGACGACGCGCCGCTCGACCCACGCAGCGACACCTCCACTTCGCGGCTCACGTTGTCCACCTACCGTACATACAATACATGACTAACTACACGAGTCTCCTCGGTTACACAACACTCCGAACCGGTGGTAGATTCATTCAAAATAACCGTTGCTTTGACGATTCAAAAGTGCAATTCAATGATAAATTTGCATAAAGCATTTTGAGGAAAAAATACATCAAATATACGTATTTACATAGCTGTTGAACGCAGGGGAATATCCACTTTACTCTTTAGATGTGTCAGTATGTAAATCAGTTAAAAAAATTAACAATAATAATTAAACAAATAAATATTAAAAATAATATTCATTAAAATCTCATCACTAAATGTCGATCTACGAGAAAAAAATGAAGAATGACATCATTGTCAATTTATAACTGTGTTAATTCCTCAAATTTGTAATTTTTCTTTATTTGTAAATTAAGGTATCGTCTAATTTGAATGATAAAAATTCTTTCTTTTTTTATGAAGATTGTTTCCTTAAAAAAATGGGAGATGCAGTTAAGTCGTAATCTGGTAAGTGTTTTAAAAATTCAATATGTTTTTTTTAAGTTATTTTTTTCCGTCATATTAAAAGGAATATTAAAACGTCGGAAACGTAGGGTAAGTGTGTGTACCTGGTTGGCGATGTAGTTGATGATGTCAGTGGCCATCTGCGAGACCTGCGGGTGCGGCTCGCGCGCCATCTCGCACAGCGTGTCCCACAGCTTCGTGTACACCGACCCGAAACCTGCACACACATACCATCCACCCACTTTATATATACTGTTAGTCATAAATATTTGAACGTTTAAATTGTCTAATGTATTTCCGTAAACATGTTCTAACATTCAAGTGTCGCCATCTTTGATATTAATAGTTGGTCTTTAAGCTTCCGGTTAGTATTAGTTTTTCGTATATTTTATGAAATTACTGTATTATATTAAACTGAGTTGTCAAATGGCTTATGCTTGTATTAAAATATTTTGTAACAATTGTATCGAAATGTAATAGTGTCAATATAACATTAATTCAAACGGAAGTGGTGCAGTGGCGCCACCTTTATGAATACCTTCATTGATGATTGAGTAAAGTTATAATGTTGACTTCCGATAAAAGGGTATATAAATACTGATTGTAAGCATGCAGTTGCTGAATTGAAAGTTAAATTCAAATTTAAATAAAATTAAAATCGCAAAACCACCATATATATATAAAAATTAATTATAATTATATGTCTGCAATAAATACATTTAATTTACATCAAATAAAGATAATCAATAATATAAGAATAATAAAATATAAATGTCAGGTCATCTAGGCCTTAATAGTATAAAGGCTTGATTATATTTAATTGTTTGAATAATATGAGCCCAAGGTGACTCCTCGTCTCCTACTTGCCCGTGCCCTACAGGCTCATAATGTACTTACCTATATGTTTTAACATCTTGTTACTTATGGAGTGTGTTCTAGACGTTAAGGTTCACTATAACTGGGATATTGAGTGTGAAAGACGTGCGCTTGTTTACGATTTTATTTGCAACTGACATAGATTTTACATTGAATATATCGTCTACTGATGAGTGATGCATACAATGGTATAGCTAAAGATCTATATGGTACGTATAGGGCGCGCTAAACAACATTAAAACATAACATACCGCCCACAAAAGGATTAGTCCTTTTCTAACAAAACAATCCATTATTCAATGAATAACACATATGTATCACTATAATAAGTAATCCTCTAAACATTGGTAGGGGACACAATTTTGGAACAGTTCTTTCAGTTACATGTGCTTCACTTTTGACAGCTGTAAACTCTGGTGTTGCCGTCACACCTTGGATGTTTTCAACGATACTCTAGAGACCATTTCCCAGCAGGTAAATTATCTGTTTTAATTAAAACCAAATCTCCAATTTCGAATTCCTTTCTAACTTTCTGCATTAGGACGTTGTTGCAGACTTGTCAAGTATTCATTCTGCAAGCTCCAGAAATCACATATAAGTTTTTGAGTAGCTGCACATCTGTAAGGTATGTACATTTGCATTTATCATCTCTGGGAAGGGTACTGTAATAGGCGCTTCTCCGATCAAAAAATGTCCAGGTGTTAGTGGTCTGTATATCTTTATCGTCATCTAATGGGCTCAATGGACGTGAATTGAGGCAAGCTCAATCTGGCACAGCCCCGTCGACATTTCTTCATAGGTGAGGTGAGTGGACATTATCTTTTCAGATGGTATTTAACGGATTTGACACCGGCCTCCACAAGCCGCCAAAGTTTGGACTATATGCTGGAATGAAGTGCCATAGTGTACCGTCTGTGGCTAACGTTGAGGCTATGTCTCCAGAAATTGCAACTTAGCTTCATTCCAGGCATCTCGAAGTTCCCTTTCAGCACCCACAAAATTGCGGCTTGGTCACTCCACAAGTGGCTGCACCTTCCTCTTCTAGCTACAAATCTTCGGAAAGCACCATAAACGCCTCTGTCGTTAGATCTCTTACTAATTCAAGTGTATGGCCTTGTACTAAAAAATAAATATTGCAATATACGTTTGACAGTTTATTCCTCGACTTCGCCATTAACGTTTGAAATGGTCAAAATCAACACCGCTATGCAAAAAGGGTCTTGCTGGTGTTACTCTTTCTTTAGGCAAGTCTCCCATGATTTGAGCTCTTGCACTTGCATTCAATCGAGCACATTTCAAGCACTTACGGATATAAGATTTAACAACCGATTTGGCTTTTATGACCAGTATCGTGATCTAGATAGCAGAGCATCAACTGAACTCCCCATGCAGAGTCTTCTCATGAGCATCTGCTACAAGCAAATGTGTTAATCTACTTTTTGTTGTTCAAAATTATTGGTATTTTATCAATAGGTAACTGTGTATGTCTCAAGCGACGCCCACCCTAAGGATCTTATTCTCATCAAGAAATGGATTCAGGGATTTTAATGTACTTCTGTTTCCTACTTGTCTGTTAGATTCTAATAGTTTAATCTCTTCCTTGTATTCTTCAATTTGAACTTCTTAATACAAATTTTCAACGAGTCTCTAATTCTTCAGATTCATCTTTCTCCAGACAATTCTTTGGTAATCAGTATCTTTCGGAGACACCAACCCTGACGATACATTTTCTTAATATCAGCAACAAAACAGATCCATGTGTACGCCATCTCATCAGAATGTGCCTCAAATCTTCCTGTAGCTGCGGGCCAACCAATAATTCATCGTTCAGGGAAACATTATTAGAACCTTTACACGAAGCATCAAAGACAACACGTGTCTGTGAGGTTTCTTTGTCTTTACGAACAACGGCGTGGTGTGGTAAGTAGACTGTATCTTTATTTTCTTATCTGTGTTTTGTATTTTCTCCATATGACCTTCTTCTAAGTATTCTATTATAACATTATTGTATTCCCTTTTTAAATCTGAGTCTCTCTTAAATCTTCTTTCTAATTGTTTAAATCGTTGCACAGCTATTTCTCTTGTGTTTCCTTTAGGTGATTTTGGACTATCAACTTTGAATGGTAGCTTGACTACGTATCTTCCATTCTCATTTCTACTTGTAGTCTCCTCATAAATCTTCTCACAGAGTTTTTCTTCTAATGATAATTTTCTCTTAGATTCATGATCAACCTCCCACATTGCCTTTAACATCTCGTCAACATCTATCTGTTGATGCAAAACTACATATGCATGGTCATCTTCTTTATTATCTACTTCTCCAAAAATAATCCAGCCCAAGTGTGTCTTTTGTGCGCTTGGCGTCCCTGGAGGACCTTTTATAATCTCATTTTGCACGATTTTAGCATAATCATTTACACCCAACAGCAAATCTACAGATCCTGGTGATAAGAAAGTTGGGTCTGCCAGGGTTAAATTCTTCAAATGTGGCCAAAAAGTTTTTGCTATTCTCTTGGATGGTATTTTTGTTGTTATTTGTTTTGACATGACGTATGCTTGAATTGGTAATCTAAATAACTGATCTGAATGTGACGAGATTGCTAATTGTACTTCATATTTAATTTCAGCCTTTGTTGATCCGACACGATAACACAACCCTTGACTCGTCGTCGTTTGAGGCTCAACAGCTGAGCCGCCTTCTCACTTATGAAAGTAGCTTGAGAACCCGAATCGATCAGGGCACGTAGTGGAATGATTTGTCCATGTTCATTTGTTGCTTCCACTATGGCTGTAGCAAGAAGTGCAAATTGATGTCTGACAGTGTGGTGTGACGCCATCAGTGTGTATTTGTACCTGTTCCTCATCTACAACATGTGCTGAACACTGCGGTGGTGGTGTGCTACATGAAGCCGCAGGTTCTGATGCCTTTTTAACATGGAGTAGGGAATGATGCCGTCGGTTGCATAATCTACAGGACATCTTCAACTTACATTTGAATGCTGAATGTCCGGGTGCCAGACAGTTGTAACATAACTGTTTATTTCTAACATATTCACTTCGCTCTATTGGTTCAAGCTTGATAAAATCGTTGCAATGACATAGGGTGTGATTATTCTTACACATAACACAACATCTTTCTTGATTTGACGTGACAACATGATACGAGCGTTCCTTGACTGTTTTCATTTCTCGTGTACTTGTAGTGATTAATTCCAAAGTTCTAAATTTAGACTCCAAAAATGATTTAAAATCATGCCAAGTGGGCAATGGTTGAGCTTCGTCCCTATATGCACTTTCTTCCCAACTTTTGTGAGTCTCTGGGTCCAACTTCTGAATCAGAAGATATATAATTAATGGATCCCAAGAGTCTATGGATATTTTTAAATTAATAAGGTTATTTAAGCATTCGGAAGTTGTATCTAATATATTTTTGATTTGTGCAGCTGATGGAGAAGTCATCTTCTTTTGGTTGAACAATCTCTTCATGATACTATTTAGAATTAATCTCTTGTTGCCATACCTCGATCTCAATATACCCATGCTGGTAAATAATTATCGGATGTGACACTTATATGCCTGAGTAACGTTTCCGCCTCTGATTTAACACTTGTTTTCAGGTAATGTAGTTTTTGTACATCACTCAAAGATGTGTTATTGTGCACTAAAGAGTTGAACAAGTCGTTAAATGTGGGCCACTCTTCATAGTTTCCATTAAATGTAGGTAAATGGATGCGCGGTAAATGCACGATACTATGTGACGTATTATTTAATTCACTACTGGTATTCATTGAACAAGTTTCCATATTCGTCGTAGTAAGTGAGTTAAGTAAATCTTTCAAGTCGCCATGTAAAACATTATATAACTCTTCATATATATAGAATTCATCATTAAGGAAATAAGATAATGTTCCCTTTATCTCCTTAGGCGTGCATTTCACTAGGTCGTGGTGCGCAGATTTAAATGTTTTCCAATAATCATTTATAATTGTAATACGTGCTTCAATATAACCTTTAGTTAGCCGGGTCTTAGGGCATTTTTTAAGGTTTGTTTCAGCCTTTTGTAGCATTCTTGCAGTATCTTCTAGCACAGAAAGAAGTTTTTGTTGTTCCGTAGTCGTCATATTGATTCAATAATTATATTTTTAGGTCGTAACTACAACTCCTTATCGCGTTGGAATGCAGCGAATCTTTTGTTCTCGTACTGATGGCCCGGCCTACGGCAGGTATGCGAGCTGTCCGCAAAAAATCCGGCTTCGATTTCGACCATATGTTCTAGACGTTAAGGTTCACTATAACTGGGATATTGAGTGTGAAAGACGTGCGCTTGTTTACGATTTTATTTGCAACTGACATAGACATTTTACATTGAATATGATCGTCTAACTGAATGAGTGATGCATACAATTGCGTATAGCTAAAGATCTATATGGTACGGTATAAGGGCGCGCTAAACAACATTAAAAACATAACAGAGTGCAATAAAGATATGAAATATGAATTCGCTTTTAAAGTGTGAAAGACGTTTATGTCTCTTGTGGACACTGTTTTACTGGTTTTTTTATACATACTATCAATACTTAAAAATATGCTTAGATAAACAATAAACTAACCAGATGCACAATCACATATATAAAGTGTCCGCGGCAGAAGTCTGCCCATCGCGTCAGTTGGGCAGAATTTTCATTCATAATCCCGGGGCTCGCTACATGTCATAATGACCTAGTAGGGTGCTCGTGCTTTTGTAATCTTTCTATGACGTGTTATGGTCAAAATTTGAAATTAATAATTTTACGTTCTGAATATGACAATTACTATGCGTGGGGCTCGGATAGTTTTTGACGATCTGGAGGGTGCAGGTTCAAATTACGCTATGTTCTAATGTCGAATTTTAGAAATTATATTGATCGCTCGTATGATGAAGGAAAATATCGTAAGGAAACCTGTATGGGTGAAGTCGGCCAATCCGAACTGGGCCCACGTGGAAGGCTAAGACTCGGGTCCCTAAGACGTATAATGAGCTGATGATTATGTAGATGACCGACGACTTGCGAAAGATCGCCGGTGGAGGCTGGATGAGGAAAGCGAAGGGCCGGGATATCTGGCGCAAAATTGGGGAGACCTTTATCCATCAATTGACTGCGATTTGTTAACGAGAGTGTATTGTGTGTGTGTGTGTATGTGGTGTGTGTGTGTGCGTGTGTGTGTGTGTGCGTGTGTGCGCGGTGTGTGCGTGCTTGTGTGCGTACCGATGGAGGGCAGGCTGGCGACGGGCGGGCGGGGCGGCGGGGCGGCGCGCCCGCCCAGCGCCAGCGCCTCCACGCCGCGGTCCACCTCGCCGCGACACCGGCTGCCCTGTCTGCGGACATTACACACACATTACACTAACGTAACGGTCAATTGGGGGGTTACCGCCATCTCTTAAAATAGTGTAACCCCCCTGGGGGATCACCACAATCTCTTAAAACAGTATTATTATATTGATACGTCAGTATATTCGTACCAGAAAAGACGAAGTAATATTAATGTAACACTGTTTTAAGAGATGGCGGTAACCCCTGGTCACCTGAATTCCACTATTGTACTCTGACAACATATTACATTTAAGTTCATATTTGACGGGCAGAACTCAAAAGGTTGTTGTAAACGGTTCTAGCTCTTCTGGTGGCCCACAACGCATGGGCGTGCTCAGGGTTTATATTGGGTCTTACTGTTCTTTTATATATAAATGACCTTCCTTACATTGTCATAAACTTTCTGACATAGTACTATTTGCAGATGATAAATCATTGCTTTTTAACGTTAATAGAAAAAAAACATTTGACAATGTAAATGGTGCTATCTCACAAGTAATGCATTGGTTAACAGTTAATAATTTATTGCTAACACTAAAAAACTAATTGTATAAGATTCATTACTTATGTGAAGCAGGTCATCACCAGTATTAATTTGAATGACGAATGCTTAAAAATTGTTGATAGTACAGGTATTTCTAGGATTACTATAGATTCAAAACTCCAGTGGGGACCTCATATTGAAGCTTTGGCAGGTAGACTTAGCTCAGCAGCGTATGCAGTTAGGAAAATAAGGGTCTTAACCGATATTGATACAGCAAGATTGGTTTTTTTTTATTTAGTTATTTAGTTACTTTCATAATATGTCATATGGTCTTCTGTTGTGGGGCTCAGCTGCTGATATAACACTATATTTGTCTTCAAAAAGACATAGAATTTATAACCTTAGACCACGTGATTCATTCGGGAAGTATTTAAAAAAAGATATTTTAACAGTAGGTCCCAATACTTTACCATAATCTAGTTTATGTCCATAACAAAATCTTCATTTGTTTGAGAAAAAAATGTGACGTACATAACTTTAATACTAGGAACAAAACAACTTGCTGTCCAAATCTTAGACTAAGTAAAGTAGGAAATCATTTGTTGGAAGAGGCAATAAATTCTTTAATAAAATACACAGAATCTTGCCGAATTGCTTTTCACCAGTTTAAATTAAAGATTAAAAAAACCTCATGAAAAAAGGTTACTATAAAAATAACGAATATTTATCGGATAAAGATGTGTGGTCTTGCACTTAGTGTTCAAATAAAAAATCTTTGAATACCGGCGGTAACCTGTGGCGGTGCGCGAGGCCAGGGGCGGTACCTGTGCGGTGCGCGAGGCACAGGGCGCGGTACCTGTGGCGGTGCCGAGGCCAGGGGCGGTACTGTGGCGGTGCAGCGAGGCCAGGGCGCGGTACCTGTGGCGGTGCGCGAGGCCAGGGCGCGGTACTGTGCGGTGCGCGAGGCAGGCGCGGTACCTGTGCGGTGCGCGAGCAGGGCGCGGTACCTGTGGCGGTGCGCGAGGCCAGGGCGGTCTGTGGCGGTGCGCGAGGCCCAGGGCGTACTGTGCGGTGCGCGAGGCCCAGGGCGCGTACCTGTGGCGGTGCGCGAGCACACGGCGCGGAAGTGGTGCGGTGGCGAGCACGAGCCACTGGCGCGCAGCAGCTCGGCGGCACGAGCGCGGCGGCGTCGGGGCGCGCGCGGCCGCCAGCGCGCGCCCAGCTGCTGCGCGCGCCGCGCCCGCCGCCGCCCGCGCGCCCACGCGCCCGCCCACGCCACGCGCCAGCGCCCAGCGCACGCCGCGCGCACCTGCACACCCCACACCCCATCACATACACCACCACACTACGCCGCTGGGTGCTCGGTGCCGTCATGTATACGTCGTGGTACACATTACGACACCAATCACCCATTATAGATCCTTGGGGCACTCTTTATTTTTCGTTGAGCTTTATTTTTTTATTTTAATTTAAAATAGTATCATTTAAAATGTGCTGCAAAGTTGTAAATGTCTGAATGGGTTATTTCAAACAAATGTGCATTTTTTTATTTGATTTTTCTTAGTAATTGTGCATGTAGTTGGTTTATTATTTATATAAGGCACTAACGGACCACACACACACGGTGCCGCATGAGAAAAGTATATAAATTATATTCTTTTTCAATTGACTTGTCATTGTTGACCGCAAATAGCCACAATTTCGACGGCCACCTGGGCGGCAAATGACTCTCAGCGTAAGTAGTGCGGACGTATATATAATTTCCTTGCACTACCTCGAATAGGGTCCTCCAGCAGCGGTACAGCTTGTCCAAGGCCAGGTCCCGGACTCCCGCCCAGCGCGCGGCGTCGTACCCGCCACAGCCGGCCCAGACACACGCACGCCCACACGCGCAGGGGACCGCCTCGCGCACAGCTGCTCCAGGCAGATCGAGATCATCGAGCCTGCACACGCACACACATCATCATCATCATCATCATCACCAGCCCATACCGGCCCAGACACACGCACGCCCACACGCGCAGGGGACCCGCCTCCGCGCACAGCTGCTCCAGGCAGATCGAGATCATCGAGCCCTGCACACGCACACACATCATCATCATCATCACCGGCCCAGACACACGCACGCCCACACGCGCAGGGGACCGCTCCGCGCAACAGCTGCTCCAGGCAGATCGAGATCAGAGCCTGCACACGCAACACATCACATATCATCTCATCATCATCACCAGCCATACCGGCCCAGACACGCACGCCCACACGCGCAGGGACCCGCCTCCGCGCACAGCTGCTGCCAGGCAGATCGAGATCATCGAGCCCTGCACACGCACACACATCATCATCATCATCACCAGCCCATACCGGCCCAGACACACGCACGCCACACGCGCAGGGACCCGCCTCGCGCCACAGCTGCTCCAGGCAGATCGAGATCATCGAGCCCTGCACACGCACACTCATCATCATCATCATCATCATCACCAGCCCATACGGCCCAGACGCACGCACGCTCACACAATATTGTACAAAATAACACTGAGATCGGCGATCTATCTAAAACGACCGCGCACACCACTCAAATTCAAACTAAAGTGAAATATTGTTCCGTGGTCTTAAACTGCTCAGCTATTTTAGTGTTTATGATATATTGTTACATTAAGGAAAAGAAATGTTTTAAAAAAGGCTACACTGTTGAGTTTTCTTAAGTGCTTCTTCTCAACAGGCCAAACCACTGAAGCGCTTTTTTTTAAGCAACATCAAACTCATATTTTTAGTTTAGTATTTTAATCGTTTTTATTATATTTTGTATATTTTTGACGTTCATTAGTGCTTTTTGTAAGCCTAATTTGAAATAAATGTTTTTGACTTTGAAATTGAAGTCTTCGACTGACATTTTTGAAGAGCAATCAAAGTAGAACTCAGTAATTAGTTTACCACCAGTTCGGGGAGTTGATTCTATGAGACGCCAGCGAAAAACTACTGATTTTACAATGGCGTCTTTTCGTGCCGGCAATTTCGGTCCGGAAAATAGTTTTGTTTCAGACAATTAAATTAATTTTGTAATTGTTAAAACTTATGTAATTATGTAATTTATTAAAAGGCATACATTAGTGATGTCGGGCAGGCTTTAAGTATAACAGCTTTGTTATGTTTGTATTGGGCTGTTGCCACCCCGTATGTCAATGTCAGACAAGTTACACCGCCGTGGTGATAGATCCTGTTGGGCTAAATGAAACGCGTATGTACTTGCCGAGTGATTTACTTACACTGATTTGTATAATGAAACATTAACGTAAAATTAAATTAAATGTAGGTCAGTCGCAGCTGACCAATGAATAATATAAAATGTACGAGTTGGCTCGTACATATTGCCACAAAGAAATAAAATGACACCACATATGACAATAAACAATAATGTTATTAAATAAAATGAATCGAAACAACTATATTATATAAAAATGTCAAAACTAATTAAACTATAATATCACGTTTACGGTTTCGGTAAATTGTCAAATTTAATTGTCCTATTCAAAGTTGGGGACGTGGCGCATCAACACTTATCACCGATCCACTAATGTCATGGCGTAGGAGCCCAGTTACACTCGGGCGCGGTTGTTGTACTCCGTGATCGCGCACTGCACTGTCACTTACACTCCCGATGACTCCGCAGCTCTGTACCAGGTCTGTGGGACGCTCTGCTCCCGCGTTCCCCTTGGATGCACCGACTTGTACTTGTTCCACAGTTTGCAACCACCGTAGATAACGATAAGTAGCGTCAGCATAGCCAGTACGGTGTACATTGTTGAGTTATGTATGACACTTTTGTTCTGCAGCTGTTGTAAATCTTGTGATTTCAACACTTTGATTTGTTGGTTAATGCTCTCGTAAGCCTGATCATTATTTGTAGAATAATTTAACAGATTTTTGTTCATGTCGGTACTAATTATATCGTTAAGAGATGAGGTGTACTTAGGCACTTCAGGGATGTCAATCTTGTTTTCTACAAACAGATTATTAGCATACCCATGCGTAGCGTGTATTGTAAATGAGTCACTTTTAATAATGCATCCTTGACCTATGTCAATGACTCCATTACCTTGTAAGTATTGTGTCTGTAATCCAGTGGGACATAACATGCGAACTAAACATCTCTCTGCAACATGAGTAAAGCCACGCGCCAGACGATTGTAATTTAATCCATTTATCGGAGCATTGTCTTATCTCGGGTTGGCAAAAGGTTTGTTTATTATTACTGTTGAACAGTTTTAATTCACATAACGATTGTTCAAAGTGTATGTTGTAAACAGGATGATTTTCATAGCATAATAGGTTAGAGTTTTGGTACTTTATGCATATGTTTATATCATTTTCATTCATAGGCATGATAATATCCTTTTTCATGTTGAATGCAATATGTGAAGTGGACGGGATATTATATATTGTTCGGTCTTGATTTGTCCAGGGCAAGGGAATTATTTTGTCAAGTTCAAACTGATCGTGGTTCAATAACGGTATTTTTATTTCTAGAATTAAAAACGTTTTTGTTATTTTGAAATGTACATTTAACAACTGATATAAATCTCTAAGGTTGTCGGTAGGTATCATCAGTTCACCCTTTAAGTATCCAGATATTGTATTCAATTGGTTTTCTAATTGATTCGGAGGTATGAGATGTAAATCTAGTTTACCATGGTAAATATTTGTTATAGTGTCAAGTAATGTCTCTTGAATTCTTCTGATATTAGAAATTATTACGTCAGTGGAGAGAGCTGTGGTAATTATATAAAAGGATTTTAGTTGGTTGACGTTACCTTTTGAATACCACTAATCTCTAGAGACAAATTTTTGAGGTGTTCATTAATGTATGAGAACTGTTTATTCATGACTCCTTCATTACGTTTTAGTATATTATTTTCTGCTTCAAGAATGGATGTTTGGTTTTTTAGCATTTTGAACATATGCCCTTCATTATCTCGCAATGCCTTAATGTCCTTCTCATACTGTTCGGCGAACTTGTCATCGAGGACACCAAATAATGAATTTGCTATATTTCCTACCGCATTAATGAAGCCCCTTTTAACCCGGTTTGTCGTTTTGATTTGTAGCAGGTTATTATAATGGTTTATTTCGCTAAGTTCGTGTTCAAATTGTGATATGATGGGATGAAATGTTAATTCGTCCTTGCAGATTGTTTTTAAGTGATCTATATAGGTAGTGACGTCATTCATGCTTTGCCAATACCTTGTCATGTTGTAGTATACAACCATCTTCCACTGATCTTGAACAATTCTTAGGTGAGCTACCTTGTCAAAATATAAAGTAACATTTTTTGTCAATGGCGTTACATTACATGTTTGTTGAGTATAACACGGTGTGATAATTGTCATGAACAACATAAGCACTGCCACCAAGTAATTAGGACGTTTTCGGATTTTATTGGACTCATATTTACTTTGCATAGGTTTAGTTTCAGACTTCCTATCTGTTTGTATAGAATCTTTAGGGATTTCTTGACCGATACATAGGGGGATTAGTTTCAAAATTGGGCGTTTAATTTGTCCATTTTTCGTCTTTAAAGTGACAACACGAATATTATCATCGGCCCCCCGCATGCACTGCGGTGATTTTTGCCATTGCCCACTTTGACGGAGGCATGTTATCCTCTTTTACTAACACAATGTCGTTAATTTGAAAGTTGGATCGACCGTAGTGCCACTTGTTACGCGTTTGTAGATGATGTAAATAATCTATTGACCACTTCCTCCAAAAGGATTTATACATCGCCTCGATTAATTGCCAACGAGTGTGCGTGTTCATATTATCCTCGGGCAGTGATAGTGGAGACGCTAACAATGGACCGCCTACAAGAAAATGTCCAGGTGTTAGATAATCATCTTCGACATTTTCAGACAATGCATACAATGGCCTTGAGTTCAGGCATGCTTCTATTTGTGTCAATACGGTGTAGAACTCCTCAAATGTCAATTTTTGTTCCCCTATTACCCTTTTGAGATGGTGCTTAGCACTTTTGACTGCGGCCTCCCATAAGCCACCGCCACTGGGCCATGACGGAGCATTAAAATGCCACGTGACGCCCATACTGCTGATGTCATCTAAGAAATCATTGTTGATTACCTTTAACGCCTCTTTATATTCTTGTACTAACACCTTAGCTGCGCCGACAAAGTTTGTGCCATTGTCCGAGTACATGTGTTTCGGTACTCCACGCCGTGCACACATTCGTTTAAATGCAGCCAAGAACGAGGCTGTACTTAAATCGGCAACTAGCTCTAAGTGTATGGCTTTTGTGGCAAAACAAACAAAGACGGCTATGTACCCTTTCAGTGTCTTAATACCTCTTCCTTTGTTTGCTTTGATATCTACAAAGCCTGTAAAATCTACGCCCGTATGTGTGAAGGGCCTAGATGGTGTCACTCTCGCTTTAGGCAGGTCGGCCATTAGCTGGTGCTGGCCTTGAGCCTTAAAGCGCTGACATTTAGTACATTGTCGAATTTGCTTCTTTACTGCTTTGGTTCCACTGATGATCCAGTACAAATTACGACAGTGAGCCAACGTCAGCGATGCCCCACCATGCAGTGTCTCTTGGTGTGATGCCCTGATGATAAGACGTGTCAAATGCGAGTCGTGTGGTATGAGAATGGGATGCCTTTTCGCATAGGTCAAATCTGAATGACGTAATCTACCACCCACTCGCAAAATGTCATTATTATCTAGAAATGGATTCAGTGTCAATAAGGTACTTTTAGACTTCAGGGTTTTCTTAGCCTTCAACCTAGAAATGTCCTCGTGAAAATATTGCGTTTGGACTGTTTGTACAATCAGATGGCGTGCTACTCGCATTTCATCCGTTGTAAGGTGTTCCCTGCAGTTTGAGTCATCACTACGTCGCGCTCGTGCTATGAAACGTAACACCCAACATAATACCCGTACGCCGCCTGTCAATGAACTATGTTTATTTAATATGTCAAGTATTATCGGCGACGGTATTATGTGGACTGCGAGTGATTGTTTGACTCTAGTTTCAATTTTTGGAGGTTCACACACCTTTTCCCTGGGTAGTGAGTCACCTTTCAGCCATGATGGACCTTCCCACCACAAGGAGTGATTCATGAGCTGTGTGGGATTCATTCCCCTGGAAGCGCAGTCTGCTGCATTATCTTCGGATTTGGTGTGCCTCCAACATGAATTCGGCATTATGTCAGTTATTTCTTTGACCCTATTAGCGACAAAAGTTTTCCATCGCGATATGTCACCCTGCAGCCATCCAATGACTACCATGCTGTCTGTATATCCATATAATTGTATGTTTGTATTATCAGGCATTGATGCAATAATTTTTTTCATCAATTTTGCCAATAGTACGGAAGCACAGAGTTCTAGCCGTGGTAAAGTCACTGGTCTTTTGACTGGCGCAAGTTTTGTTTTGCCTGCAAGCAATCGAATGATTACTTGGCCATTGTCATCGATGGTTCTGGTGTATACTGAACAAGCTAAGCCCTTTTCAGATGCGTCAGAGAATCCGTGGAGCTGTATAGCCTTTTCAGTATTACCAATCCATCGCGGTATTTGAAAACTGTCAATATTTTTTAGCTCGTGTCTTAGTTTTTCCCACTCCCTACTTAGGTCTTTAGGTATGACGTCATCCCAACCAATACCTAATGACCACACGCACTGAAATAATAATTTTGCTTTAAAAGTTATCGGTGACAACCAACCAAGTGGGTCAATAATTGCGAAATATCCGATAACATCATGCGCTTAGTGTACTTAGTGTTTTCTAAATTGATGTCATAGTTGAATTTGCTTTGGAACCTAAATGAGTCTGTTGCTGGTTCCCATTTAAGCCCTAATGTTTTTGTGGAATTGGCATGTTTGAAATCAGTGGTGCTAGGGTTAAGCTGTTCTTTTGGTAACGAATGTAAGTCTGGAGTGTTACTGGACCATTTACGAAGGTTTATTCCAGCACCTCGCAGCATGTCAATCAACTGTTTTTGTGTTTCTTGTGCCACATCCAGTTGATTATGTCCGCTAGCAAATCGTCCACATAAACGTTATTTAATAGGACTTTGGCTGCTAACGGATATTTATTGCCCTCATCTTTAGCAAGTTGTCTCATTGTTCTCAATGCTAAAAATGGTGCTGCTTTTGTACCATATGTCAAAGTGCACAACTGATATTCTTTTATGGAGTCATCTGGGTTGTCCCGCCATACAATTTTTTGCAGATGTTGATCATCCCGCTGAACCATTATCATACGGTACATCTTTTCGCAGTCTGCCGAATAAACATATCGAAATGATCTCCAGTTTATCAACAGACTTTGAATATCTTTATGCAACTTGGGACCACATTCCATTAAGTCGTTTAGACTATAACCCGACTTTGTTTTGGATGATGCATTGAAGACCACACGCAACTTGGTAGTCGTGGACTCTTCTTTATGAATGTCATGATGAGGCAAGAAGCAGCTTGGTTGTTGTTTACTTATGCATTTTTTCATATGCCCTAAGGCAATGTATTCATCCATGAACTTACAATAATCGTTCTGGAGTTGTTTGTTTTTAAGCAACTTGGATTCCAATTGCCTAAACTGAGCCAAAGCCTTAGGCTTAGAATCCCCGAGCTGTTGTTCGAACTTTGCTGTCATGGGCAGGCGTACTTCGTAACGCCCGTCCCGCAATCTCCGAGTGGTGGACTCATAAAAATCCTCACACCATTGCTCTCGGTCTGTCAACGTAGTGACAGTGTTTGTCACCTCTTCTATTTCCCAGAATCTGGACATATCATCAACGTTGTTTACAACGACATGGAATTGAAGGTCAATGATACGTCATTACGGGATTTAGGCATGACGGGAATAATCAACTGGATGTGGCACAAAAACACAAAAACAGTTGATTGACATGCTGCGAGGTTGGAATAACTTCGTAAATGGTCCAGTAACACTCCAGACTTATTACATTCGTTACCAAAAGAACAGCTAACCCTAGCACCACTGATTTCAAACATGCCAATTCCACAAAAACATTAGGCTTAAATGGGAACAGCAACAGACTCATTTAGGTTCCAAAGCAGATTCAACTATGACATCAATTTAGAAAACCTAAGTACACTAAGCGCATGATGTTATCGGATATTTCGCAATTATTTGACCCACTTGGTTGGTTGTCACCGATAACTTTTAAAGCAAAATTATTATTTCAGTGCGTGTGGTCATTAGGTATTAGTTGGGATGACGTCATACCTAAAGACCTAAGTAGGGAGTGGGAAAAACTAAGACACGAGCTAAAAAATATTGACAGTTTTCAAATACCGCGATGGATTGGTAATACTGAAAAGGCTATACAGCTCCACGGATTCTCTGACGCATCTGAAAAGGGCTTAGCTTGTTCAGTATACACCAGAACCATCGATGACAATGGCCAAGTAATTATTCGATTGCTTGCAGGCAAAACAAAACTTGCGCCAGTCAAAAGACCAGTGACTTTACCACGGCTAGAACTCTGTGCTTCCGTACTATTGGCAAAATTGATGAAAAAAATTATTGCATCAATGCCTGATAATACAAACATACAATTATATGGATATACAGACAGCATGGTAGTCATTGGATGGCTGCAGGGTGACATATCGCGATGGAAAACTTTTGTCGCTAATAGGGTCAAAGAAATAACTGACATAATGCCGAATTCATGTTGGAGGCACACCAAATCCGAAGATAATGCAGCAGACTGCGCTTCCAGGGGAATGAATCCCACACAGCTCATGAATCACTCCTTGTGGTGGGAAGGTCCATCATGGCTGAAAGGTGACTCACTACCCAGGGAAAAGGTGTGTGAACCTCCAAAAATTGAAACTAGAGTCAAACAATCACTCGCAGTCCACATAATACCGTCGCCGATAATACTTGACATATTAAATAAACATAGTTCATTGACAGGCGGCGTACGGGTATTATGTTGGGTGTTACGTTTCATAGCACGAGCGCGACGTAGTGATGACTCAAACTGCAGGGAACACCTTACAACGGATGAAATGCGAGTAGCACGCCATCTGATTGTACAAACAGTCCAAACGCAATATTTTCACGAGGACATTTCTAGGTTGAAGGCTAAGAAAACCCTGAAGTCTAAAAGTACCTTATTGACACTGAATCCATTTCTAGATAATAATGACATTTTGCGAGTGGGTGGTAGATTACGTCATTCAGATTTGACCTATGCGAAAAGGCATCCCATTCTCATACCACACGACTCGCATTTGACACGTCTTATCATCAGGGCATCACACCAGAGACACTGCATGGTGGGGCATCGCTGACGTTGGCTCACTGTCGTAATTTGTACTGGATCATCAGTGGAACCAAAGCAGTAAAGAAGCAAATTCGACAATGTACTAAATGTCAGCGCTTTAAGGCTCAAGGCCAGCACCAGCTAATGGCCGACCTGCCTAAAGCGAGAGTGACACCATCTAGGCCCTTCACACATACGGGCGTAGATTTTACAGGCTTTGTAGATATCAAAGCAAACAAAGGAAGAGGTATTAAGACACTGAAAGGGTACATAGCCGTCTTTGTTTGTTTTGCCACAAAAGCCATACACTTAGAGCTAGTTGCCGATTTAAGTACAGCCTCGTTCTTGGCTGCATTTAAACGAATGTGTGCACGGCGTGGAGTACCGAAACACATGTACTCGGACAATGGCACAAACTTTGTCGGCGCAGCTAAGGTGTTAGTACAAGAATATAAAGAGGCGTTAAAGGTAATCAACAATGATTTCTTAGATGACATCAGCAGTATGGGCGTCACGTGGCATTTTAATGCTCCGTCATGGCCCAGTGGCGGTGGCTTATGGGAGGCCGCAGTCAAAAGTGCTAAGCACCATCTCAAAAGGGTAATAGGGGAACAAAAATTGACATTTGAGGAGTTCTACACCGTACACAAATAGAAGCATGCCTGAACTCAAGGCCATTGTATGCATTGTCTGAAAATGTCGAAGATGATTATCTAACACCTGGACATTTTCTTGTAGGCGGTCCATTGTTAGCGTCTCCACTATCACTGCCCGAGGATAATATGAACACGCACACTCGTTGGCAATTAATCGAGGCGATGTATAAATCCTTTTGGAGGAAGTGGTCAATAGATTATTTACATCATCTACAAACGCGTAACAAGTGGCACTACGGTCGATCCAACTTTCAAATTAACGACATTGTGTTAGTAAAAGAGGATAACATGCCTCCGTCAAAGTGGGCAATGGCAAAAATCACCGCAGTGCATGCGGGGGCCGATGATAATATTCGTGTTGTCACTTTAAAGACGAAAAATGGACAAATTAAACGCCCAATTTTGAAACTAATCCCCCTATGTATCGGTCAAGAAATCCCTAAAGATTCTATACAAACAGATAGTAAGGTAACGTTAACCAACTAAAATCCTTTTACATAATTACCACAGCTCTCTCCACTGACGTAATAATTTCTAATATCAGAAGAATTCAAGAGACATTACTTGACACTATAACAAATATTTACCATGGTAAACTAGATTTACATCTCATACCTCCGAATCAATTAGAAAACCAATTGAATACAATATCTGGATACTTAAAGGGTGAACTGATGATACCTACCGACAACCTTAGAGATTTATATCAGTTGTTAAATGTACATTTCAAAATAACAAAAACGTTTTTAATTCTAGAAATAAAAATACCGTTATTGAACCACGATCAGTTTGAACTTGACAAAATAATTCCCTTGCCCTGGACAAATCAAGACCGAACAATATATAATATCCCGTCCACTTCACATATTGCATTCAACATGAAAAAGGATATTATCATGCCTATGAATGAAAATGATATAAACATATGCATAAAGTACCAAAACTCTAACCTATTATGCTATGAAAATCATCCTGTTTACAACATACACTTTGAACAATCGTTATGTGAATTAAAACTGTTCAACAGTAATAATAAACAAACCTTTTGCAACCCGAGATAAGACAATGCTCCGATAAATGGATTAAATTACAATCGTCTGGCGCGTGGCTTTACTCATGTTGCAGAGAATGTTTAGTTCGCATGTTATGTCCACTGGATTACAGACACAATACTTACAAGGTAATGGAGTCATTGACATAGGTCAAGGATGCATTATTAAAAGTGACTCATTTACAATACACGCTACGCATGGGTATGCTAATAATCTGTTTGTGAAAACAAGATTGACATCCCTGAAGTGCCTAAGTACACCTCATCTCTTAACGATATAATTAGTACCGACATGAACAAAAGTATGTTAAATTATTCTACAAATAATGATCAGGCTTACGAGAGCATTAACCAACAAATCAAAGTGTTGAAATCACAAGATTTACAACAGCTGCAGAACAAAAGTGTCATACATAACTCAACAATGTACACCGTACTGGCTATGCTGACGCTACTTATCGTTATCTACGGTGGTTGCAAACTGTGGAACAAGTACAAGTCGGTGCATCCAAGGGGAACGCGGGAGCAGAGCGTCCCACAGACCTGGTACAGAGCTGCGGAGTCATCGGGAGTGTAAGTGACAGTGCAGTGCGCGATCACGGAGTACAACAACCGCGCCCGAGTGTAACTGGGCTCCTACGCCATGACATTAGTGGATCGGTGATAAGTGTTGATGCCGCCACGTCCCCAACTTTGAATAGGACAATTAAATTTGACAATTTACCGAAACCGTAAACGTGATATTATAGTTTAATTAGTTTTGACATTTTTATATAATATAGTTTTCGATTCATTTTATTTAATAACATTATTGTTTATTGTCATATGTGGTGTCATTTATTTCTTTGTGGCAATATGTACGAGCCAACTCGTACATTTTTATATTATTCATTGGTCAGCTGCGACTGACCTACATTTAATTTAATTTTACGTTAATGTTTCATTATACAAATCAGTGTAAGTAAATCACTCGGCAAGTACATACGCGTTTCATTTAGCCCAACAGGGATCTATCACCACGGCGGTGTAACTTGTCTGACATTGACATACAGGGTGGCACAGCCAATACAGTGAGATGTCAATATTTAGGTTATAATATCGAAGCACGTTTTGTTTTACTCTCATTTTGTTCATAATATTGAAGCAAACATTCCTACATTGTATAATGTATATAAGGTAGTATTTGGAGGCATACGTATCTCTTCACCTATTTGAACCACAATGTCCTACGAAGATACTGAAGGAATGCTTAATTGAAAAAGACATAAATAACAAATGTTTGTGCAGAACCTTTACTTACGCGCTAACACACACACATAAACACACACGTACGCATGCACGAACCTTCACGCATAGCTGTAAAACAGTCCTAACTCCTATGACTAATGCATATGCGTTTTCGTTCAATAAAACAGACATTTTGTGATGTGGTTCTAAAAAAAAATATTATTTATAATTATGATTCTACTTTTGCCTTTAGTATAGGCTGTATTAGCAGAATTGACTTGGCTTATACCTGGTGTATTTTTAATTTTTGACTTTCTATGCACTGTGTACTGTATTACTTATATCGAAACTAATAACAAAGGTTGTCATCAGATAGGCCGGGAAATCTGTTATATTACTAACTTTTTATAGAAAAAACGTATCCTGAATTCTATCACAGCAGTTAGAACACCATGCTATGATAGTTGTGTGCGGGAATAGACGTCGGTACGTCTGGACTGCTTGGCTGCGTTTTGTTTATCGTCTCACCACGTGATTCTAGAAACGACTAAGGGCAAACTCCGTAGTACGTCAGACGATCTAGATCTAGCTGGTAGCATATATCGAAGGTAAAATGCGAAAATGCTGTAACCCGCATATAACTTATATGCGGTTTAATATTTTCAAATGTATAATTTGAACATAATTAATTCGTTAGTTAAGTAAAAACATAGGTACGTAGGTACTTACCTACGTTACCAAATAGAATTAAAGTAAGACAAAAATGAAAATTTTTCGAATAGACGTTTCACCTTCAGAACTCCACGGGGCAAGTAGCGAGTGCCGATAGCTCTCAGACACAGAATTAGAATTGAAACGTAACAGGAATATTATCAATTCTGTGCTGTCAACAGTTACCTGATGGTAACGGCTCGTTTTCAGGTGTGGCCACAGTGAGTGTTGGTGATTACATTACGCCACGGGATGGTTGGATTTAATTGCTGGTTATATTATTATGTTTAGTAATGTACAGAACATACAAAAAGCTACTCCAAAGACTATGTGATTATGACCAAGTCATAACCTAATAAACCTGGTATTTTAAAATTCAATAACTGACAACTGGAATCCTTTGTGTTCAATGTGGGAATACTCCTCTTCGCTTCAATCATCAACCGCTGCTTCACATTAATAATTCAGACTATGGCTAAATAAATAAATATAAATATCCACTAACATTGACACAGCGCCATCTAGCCCCTAGTTAAGCGGGAAGCTTGTATGGGTGGGTACTAAACAACTGCTAAACATACTTATATACATATTTTTTTGTAATATATACATATTTTACATAGAAACATCAGATTTTTATTGAAAAAGAATTTGCATTCACACAAGTTTGACTGCCGGAGTCGAACCCGGAACCTTGGTATAGAAGCGCACATCAACCATTACCCAAATGGGTCGACACATGATGTAAAAAAGTATAGATTCGAGATATGCTCACAAAAAATCGAAAAATGTTCCGAATGCAGTGACAGCACACATACACATATTTCGAATGAGCGTACATTACCTAACAAAAGAGTACAACTGTACTCTTCGCGGTTCGTTTTTGAGGCAGATGGCGTATCTACTTTATATATATACAGACAATCTTGGTCGGCAAGCTAAAATCAAGCTAAGTGTCACATCCCGAAAAGCAACAGTGCAACGCACTGCGGTAGACATTAGACAACTCAGTATTTCTTTGTGGCAAATGTACGAGCCAACTCGTACATTTTTATATTATTCATTGGTCAGCTGCGACTGACCTACATTTAATTTAATTTTACGTAATGTTTCATTATCAAATCAGTGTAAGTAATCACTCGGCAGTACATACCGCGTTTCATTTAGCCAAAGGGATCTATCACACGGCGGTGTAACTGTCTGACATTGACATACAGGGTGGCAGCCAATACAGTGAGATGTCAACTATTTAGGTTTATAATACGAAGCACGTTTTGTTTTACCAATTTTGTTCATAATATTGAAGCAAACATCCTACATTGTATAATGTATATAAGGTAGTATTTGGAGGCATACGTATCTCAGTCTCACCTATTTGAACACAATTGTCCTACGAAGATACTGAAGGAATGCTTAATTGAAAAAGACATAAATAACAAATGTTGTGCAGAACTTTACTTACGCGCTACACACACACAAAACACACACGTACGCATGCACGAACCTTCACGCATAGCTGTAAAACAGTCCTAACTCCTATGACTAATGCATATGCGTTTTCGTTCAATAAAACAGACATTTTGTGATGTGGTTCTAAAAAAAAATATTATTTATAATTATGATTCTACTTTTGCCTTTAGTATAGGCTGTATTAGCAGAATTGACTTGGCTTATACCTGGTGTATTTTTAATTTTTGACTTTCTTGCACTGTGTACTGTATTACTTATATCGAAACTAATAACAAGGTTGTCATCAGATAGGCGGGAAATCTGTTATATTAAAACTTTTATAGAAAAAACGTATCCTGAATTCTATCACAGCAGTTAGAACACCATGCTATGATAGTTGTGTGCGGGAATAGACGTCGGTACGTCTGGACTGCTTGGCTGCGTTTTGTTTATCGTCTCACCACGTGATTCTAGAAACGACTAAGGGCAAACTCCGTAGTACGTCAGACGATCTAGATCTAGCTGGTAGCATATATCGAAGGTAAAATGCGAAAATGCTGTAACCCGCATATAACTTATATGCGGTTTAATATTTTCAAATGTATAATAACTAATTAATTCGTTAGTTAAGTAAAAACATAGGTACGTAGGTACTTACCTACGTTACCAAATAGAAATAAAGTAAGACAAAAATGAAAATTTTTCGAATAGACGTTTCACCTTCAGAACTCCACGGGGCAAGTAGCGAGTGCCGATAGCTCTCAGACACAGAATTAGAATTGAAACGTAACAGGAATATTATCAATTCTGGCGTCAACAGTTACCTGATGGTAACGGCTCGTTTTCAGGTGTGGCCAGTGAGTGTTGTGATTACATTACGCCACGGGATGGTTGGATTTAATTGCTGGTTATATTATTATGTTTAGTAATGTACAGAACATACAAAAGCTACTCCAAAGACTATGTGATTTGACAAGTCATAACTAATAACCTGGTATTTTAAAATCAAAATCAATAACTGACAACTGGAATTCTTTGTTTAATGTGGAATACTCCTCTTCGCTTCAATCATCACAGACCGCTGCTTCACATTAATAATTCAACTATGGCTAAATAAATAAATATAAATATCCACTAACATTGACACAGCGCCATCTAGCCCCTAGTTAAGCGGGAAGCTTGTATGGGTGGGTACTAAACAACTGCTAAACATACTTATATACATATTTTTTTGTAAATATATACATATTTTACATAGAAAACATCCAGATTTTTATTGAAAAACAGAAATTTGCATTCACACAAATGTTTGACTGCCCGGAGATCGAACCCGGAACCCTTGGTATAGAAGCCGACATCTCAACCATTACACCAAATGGGTCGACAACAATGATGTAAAAAAGTATAGATTCGAGATATGCTCACAAAACAATCGAAAAAATGTTCCGAATCAGTGACAGCACACAACATATTTCGAAGAGCGTACATTTACCTAAACAAAAGAGTACAAACTGTACTCTCTTCGGCGGTTCGTTTTGAGGCACGGATGGCAAGCTAAAATCAAGCTAAAGTGTCACAATCCCGAAAAGCAACAGTGCAACGCACTGCGGTAGACATCTAGACAACTCAGTACGAGTTAAAAATAGGTAAATGTGAATGGAGTCTTTCTAATCAATATTGAACGCATTTCAGGCATGAGCTTACACAATTGTTTTTACATTGATTAATTATCATAAAAACACCGTGTGCGTCATGGTACGCATCTATGTAATACACTGATCGTTTGGAATCTCGTCTTGTTTGATTAGGAGTTTTATTTTATTGCTTAGCGTTAACATTTGGCACACTGCCGGCACAAGGTCTTTGTATAAAGATTATATTAACGACAGTATCTAGTGGTATTTGCTATTCTAACAAAAGAAAATACTGATGATCTTTGCAAGTTATAAGATCGATATTTTGGTAACTTATCAAATGAACCTAATGGGTGGTCTAGGGGACTATTAAACTCAAGTCAGTCAGACGAAGGATTCGACCGAGTCCATATTCTAGAAAGTTCACAAAAAGTTATTTTTATACTATGATTATTTCATGCTCATTAAAGAGCGTTTACTTGTATACATATTGTGAATTTAGTATAGTCTAGTAAACGCCTGATATAATTTTTCATACACATTCCCTAAGCTGAGCTATACGGTTCAGTTGCTAATAATATTTCAATAGATAGAAAAACTCATCAAACATAATTGAAACGCAAGCTTATAAAGGTAGTTAACGTGAAAGACATGTTTTGAAAAGCTATTTTCTAAATTGCCTGATAGCTTCTGATATAGCTTAATATGATACCGTCAATTAGAAAACTTAACGTCCTTTGAACGAAATTATCTGAAAAGAAATTATTTAAAAAGTATTATTGTAAGGAAAGTCCTTACAATAATACTTTTTAAATATAATTAGTGACTTTATGGTTGGTAGTTTGATTAGGACATGATAAGGTTTTCGTTGCAAGGAGTTAAAAGTTATTCTTTGAATATAATAAAACACTGTAAGCTGCTATTACCATTACAAAAAAGTTGCGATTAACGGGTATAACTCCGGACAAAATGTTTTTTTTACATATGTAGATAACATAAAAGTACTATTGCGCTCTCCTACACAGCGAGTTTTGGGATTCTGAATAATCCATGTAAATGCTGGCCGGACTTTGGGTGTTGATGCAGTAAATTGTCAAAGAAGTGTCCTGTTCAAAGATTTGAGATGCTTCATGTATATACGACAGGTCCGGATTTAAAACTTTTCTAGAAACTAAATGAAAACTGTGAATGACGCGAATGTGTTGTTTCATATACCTAATACAATGAACTTACAATGATTTGGTCCACTCTTACTGTTACGCGAAAGAGCAATTAGTGTATTGTGAACCTTAAAAAGGAGAAGGAAAAGCAAGTACAGTCAAACCAGTACATTAATATTAATCGTAAAATTTGGTGCTTTGTCATTTCTTTTTCACTATTTTCAATTCCAAGTACAATTTTGATGGGTACTTATAACTTATGTTTGATATTATTTTCTAGGTATTTAATGAAAAGTTGAAGTTTAATTCAAACACAATGAGCTATTGTTATTATTCACAACGTCATCTTAAAAATCGCATTTACTTTTTAATGTAGCATGTGGTGATCAATTACATAAAAAATCAAAACAGTAATATTTTCAGACTTCAAAATATTCCTTTGCTCAGTGCGTAGCTGGCGCATCTTATCTCTATTCACATAGCATATCTTCTATTATGTATTGTGTGCTATTCTTGTGTTTTATGTGCGAGGTTGCTAGATAACTTCACATCCAAAACGTCGACGATACAGTCTTCATTTGCATAAACAAAAGGTTTCGTGTCTTTCAATCTCAGATATATTTGTAGGTTCTTAGCTATCAAACATGGTATCAGTTGGCTAATTTGCAATGTCTATTTTAATAGATTTTTGTAAATGAATATTCCGCGGTTTCTTAATGCTACATGCGTTAGGTTTATTTGTTGTAAAACGATAATAAAATACTTGAACTCCAATAAACAATTTTACAAAAACAAAAAAAATATCTCAGACTCTATTTTCCTTCTCTCCTTATTTCTAGTCATCCGCTTCGCTCGTTACTTTTCTGTTCTATTTGTTAGTCGTTCAACTAGCCGCTAGTTTGACATTTGTCGGTACGTTAGAGATCTCAATCGAGAATACCGTTGGTGTTTAAATTATCCGTTTGAATGCACCTCTCGATTTGTGACTCCGAAACTATTTACAGCTTGTAACCAAGTTTTACACTAAAACGATGCTTTTTAACATTTATGTATTTTTTGTTATTATTATTAATAACTTGAACATGTATCCACATAAATGGTTCGTGATATGCCTACTTGTGACAAATACAGTTATGAACAAAAACACATTAAAATACAATTATTATGCAAGCTTACGAGTATAATGATTAATTATATTACGGGAAATCTTGATTGACGGTGGATTGCCATGTTTAGTAATTTTGTAGATTTTTTAATGGAAAGGATAAAATGAGATTTATGAATCCTGAAGTGCACAAACGATTCTATATGTTTCATTATGGTTAATGGTGTTGATTACGGTTAACCTTACTCGAGCAAACTAAAAACCAATATATTGCTATCGATTTTCTAGCACATAGGTACCTATTACAAGAAAGGTTGAACTTAGCTGATAAAGTGGAGAAGGTAAACAGTGCTCATTTATTAAGTCGTTGGTAATATTAGTCATAATGAAACCTATTGGTTATAGTATAAGTACTAACGGTGCAGACAGCAAAAAAACTTGTGTTGTTGTTGTCCTGAAATGAACCAGACAACCAGTTTACTTACCTCTTGGGGAGTAACAAAATAAAAAATATCTATACTTCTTTCTAATCTGGCTCAAAACAGATGCAGTGTTGAAGGCAAACAATAACTGTACAGTAATTAGTGGCCATGAACACTGCCGTGAGATAGCATTTACAGACTTCTGACGTTTAAAAAAAAAGGCAAACCAATGTTTGTCTTGCCCCATTAAAATTACACCGCTGCTCATAAATAGTTGCAATAGCAGTCCACTGCTGGACATAGGTCTCCCCATTTTGCGCCAGATATCCCGGTCCTCCGTTTTTCTCATCCAGCCTCCACCAGTGACCTTTCGTAAGTTGTCAGTCCATCGGGCCGTAGGCCGCCTACGCTACGCTTGCCGAGACGCGGTCTCTATTCCAGGACTAGTCTGCTCCAACGGCCATCGGTTCTGCGACATACGTGAAAGTCCACTGCCACTTCAACTTGCTGATCCGGCGGGCTATGTCGGTAACTTTAGTTCTCTTACGGATTAAATCATTTCGGATCTTATCCCTAAGAGAGACCCCGAATAATAGCTCGCTCCATTGCGCGTTGAGTGACTTTGAACTTTTGAATTAATTCCGCAGTCTGTGTCCATGTCTCAGCTTTTGTCTTAAAGCATTGCGGAATCGTCGATGTGAAGACCTGACCTGTAACTTCGGTGCTTTGTCTTTGTATTTATCCTTGATATGAATTTATATAAGTAAATACAAATATATTTGAATATTAAAATATAAGTTGTTGCTGACCTTACCGTTAGTGTTAAATTATAAACGTTCAGTTCGATGATCTTTAAATGCTTGCTCATACTCATCTCTCTCTCTATGTGATATCGGCAACTAAACACAAAAATATTATGTTATCATTGAAAAGGAATTCTTATTTTTGATTAAAATAAACATGATTAAGTGGTCTACAAACCCATTTAAACATTTTTAATTTTGCTTCATGATAGTAAATTATATTCAAATAAAAAAAAGAAGAATACAATTATTTATTACAATATTATGTTGTAAAGGTTCAATAAAACAAAACGCAAACCAAGGCATGTTCTATCCACATCGTTGAAAGGATTTAAAAATAATACATTGGCATCAACGTTTCAAAGTTCCATCTGGACCACAACATTTCAAGTGCTTTGCATTGTATTTTGGTGCATTACCTTGGAGCATAACATCGAAAAATCGTTAGATCTGTTATCTTTACTAAGACAAGACCCGAGAGCGTCGGTTTACGATATGGTTACATTCTACTACCTTGCGTGCGGAAATAGGGGCGGAGCTCGACGGGACGCCGAAGTTCCCTCGAGGAAAATATTAACGGCCTCAGTTATGAGAGGACGCGATTTATTATTTACTAGCTGACCACGGCGAACTTTGTTTTGCCTTAGTAGCGATACATAGGTGAATTTCGGATTTGTTTGGTGCCATGTTTTATGTCACATCCCAGAGGAATGGTATATAAAGTAAAGCCTCCTGGTTTTAGGTTATCCCTCGAAAATTTCAGCCGTTTTTAAGTTATGAATAGCCTTATTCTTATAGCTTTCTTTTAAATAAAGGCAATTTTATTATACAGGGTAGTCGACCAAAGATCAATATTTTCGGTGAGCAAGCGAAGAAAGACTATTTTATTTATAATCTCTCATAATCAATTTATCGCAGTATATATACGCAGACATTTGTGCCAGATAATTTGATCTTCCTCTTTTCACACTCAGTCTTCACCTACAATCTTGAGTCGTCAGTCCATCGGGCGATAGAGAGAAGAGCTTTCCAAGACGCGGTTTCCACTTCTACAGCTGCTTTAGTCCCCTCACGAACAACA
>PQWD01013443.1:0-47770 GCA_019425675.1 Leucinodes orbonalis | reverse complement strand
TTTATTTTTTATATTTCATATTTAAGTACATGATGCTACTCAAAGATGAGTATATTTTTGCAATCGTTTTTAATTTTTATGCTGTCGTAGGATTTACGAACTAACTTTACATACCTATGGAATTTATAAACAAATGGTGAGTTAGTTGCCTTGTTGTAGAGTCAAAACTTATGCAAATAGAGAAGTAACACGCTCAATTTAGGTTTTTTTTATCACCTATAGGCAGACATTTGACCGCCATCTCACCTGATGGTAAATGATCATGCCTGCTTAGAAAACAGCTATTCACTCTTGCCTTGAAGACGGCCAGGTTGTATTGATGGGGAACACATGAGGATATTATACAGCAATTGTTTTTTTGATGTCAGTGAATATATTTATTTAAAATGATATATCGTGTTAATAGACCAGCATAATTATTTATACCAAATGTCTAACCGTCAAACGGATAGAATTTCAAAACCAGGGGCCCTTAACAGTATTCCCTACAGGCCGCTGCGCTGTCTCAGTCGGAACTGTGTCTTAAGTTATATGTTAACAATACTTTACTTTAAAAAAAAATGCAAAGTTTTACATTTCCAAGATTTATTTAACAACTATTTTTATTACTGTGGCGACACAAATAGTTGAAAATTTAGTACGTATTCACATACTTAACATTTAATACCACATGAAGTTAAAAAATTCATAAATATAATCTATTTTCAAAGAAATGGTACTCCGTTTCAAAATGTATGAAAATATTTCAATAACGGAAAACAATACGCCATAAATACTGTATTTTTGTTAATAGACATTAGTTATTAGTAGTATGCTAATAACTAATGTTCTATTAACATATTTAATTATGGAATAAAATTACATTTAGGAAATGTCAACCACATGGACAATACATTTTATCCATGGACGTCCACACGGACATCTAGTTATTTCTTATGGGCGCTAAATTTTATAAAACAAAAAACACTCAGACCACAAATTTCCCATACAGGAGATGGGCAGCCGCTTTAAAGTGCGGACAACTGTAAGCTCAACGAGCACACACTGGCTACCAGTCTACGCTCTGTGAGACGAGTCAAGACGCACGAATATTAGAAGAAATTACCGTTTATTCCAAAATGCCATCCTGGAAATGGTAACATGCCATCATCGCATAAATCAGTAAATTTTCCAAGAAATATATAACTTTTCACAGGTAAGAACCGAAAAGAAATTGCGACACTGGGACTGCCTATAAACTTGGCGGCTTGTCCAGTCTAATGTATATTCTGATCTGTTGGACTCAGACCAATAATTACAACAGGCTTATAACAAAATGTAAAATTATCTAATTAAAAAGATGCCGTCGATGACGTGACGACCGCTTAAAACATAGTAGTCATCATTTACTAGGTGGTAGACTTTGGTACCGAGTCGGTCAAGGTGCACCACCGCAGTGCCAGATGACGTCCGTAAAAAAATGTGTTAAGGCTAGATGGCGCTGTGTGAATGTCAGCGAATATTAATTTATATATTATTTAGACTTGCACGCGGATATATTTAAAATAAAAATATGAATGCTCAAAATGGCGGTTACGAACATGCCTAAAACATTCGCCATTCATTCACTCAGTGACTATTAGGGTTTCGTTCAGTTACGGGCAAACTTTTTGACCTTTATAACTGCTATTATAATTCGCGTGGAATTTTTAGCTTGTGTATAAAATGCCAGCGCCGGATCTTCAATTTTTTTTGGGTGGGGCAAAAATTTAGAAATGCCGCCCCGCCCTCTTTTATTTTTTTTACCTTTATCATCCTATATTATTTCACTAATTTATATAATAGGTCCTCAAATTGATTGACATTTGGACAAAGCTGCAACTTTTTACGCAGCTGTGATCAGTTTCAGAGATATTACATCTCCTTGTCTTACTCCTCGGTGCCAATGATAAGCCAATGGTAAGCTCTTCATGTACTCGGCCTGACATAGTAGCGCTCTCGTACAAACATCTCAACAATTCGATATAGCAGTAGTCAAGTCAGGCACCGTTGGAGGGAATGAAACACAGCCCAAGTCTCGATCGAATCGAAGGCTTTCTCATAGTCCACAAACGCCAAACATAATGGTCAGTTATACTCTCCGCTCTTCTGTATAACCTGCCACAGCGTATGTAATATGTAGTCTATGGTGCTGAAGCCTTTGAGGAACCCGGCTTGTTCGGAGGGCTGGAAATCGTCAAACATATGCGCGAGACGGATCATAATGACTCTGGAGAATAACTTGAAGATGTGGCACAATATCGTAATGGGTCGTTAATTCTTCAATAAGCTTTTAATATCTAAGATAACTCGTAACAGATGTAAAAACGGCAAGATTAGTTTATTTTAGTCATTTTTATAATGTAATGTCGTATGGTCTACCGTTGTGGGGTACGGCTGCCGACATTGATACAATATTTGTGCTACAAAAAGAGCTTTTATCTACAACCTTAGACCACGTGACTCTCTTAAAGAACAGTTCAAAGAAATAAATTTGTTTTTTTGTAATGTAATTTTTGTATATTTTTGTCGTTCATAAGTGCTTTTTGTAAGCCTAATTTAAATAAATGAATTTTGACTTTAACTTATCATACCCGGAATATTAGGCTCTCTCCAAGCGGATACGAAAACTCGTTCGCAGAGAATTCTACTATTTCAATACAAGGTTAATTAAGGACCTTATTAAGGAGAACAGGGGGCCCAAAGTTTTCCAAAAACCACTTGGCAGGAGCATTCTGGTGAAGCTTAATATAGCAGATGGCCAACTACTCACATTACGCCAACAGATCCTGGAAGAGGTTGAGAAATTCTATGGATTTGTCGAGCGCTCATCAGTACAGACCGAAGACAGCGAAGATCTACGTGCCCTACTAAGGCACCATTGTACGTAGGATATGCCGGATGTTGACGTTAGCGAAATTAGTGCAGCACTGAAGCAACTGAGAAATGAAAGGGCCCCGTGGGATGACGGTATTACGACAGAACTCCTAAACACCGGTGGACAACCCATCCTTAGGACATTAGGTGAGCTCTTTTAATGCCGTCATCTACCTGGGAACTACACTGGAAGCGTGGTCCACAAGCGTTCTTTAAGAAGGGTGATAAAGCTCTCTTGAAGAATTATAGACCGGTAGCGTCTCTAATAAGCGTCGGTGGCGTCCTTCTCCAGATTGTCCAAGAATAAGTTTACTTGGGCTAAAACTTGACCGGCACAATTTCGGAAGGGAAGCTAGTAGGAGGATTCATTTGGGCGGCATCAGGCAAGTTACATCAGATCTTCACGTCGACGATTCCGCAACGCTTAAGGACAAAAGTCTTTGAGAAATACGTCCTACCCATACCAACATACGCAGATGAGACATGGACACTGACTGCGGATTGGTTCAGAAATTCAAAGTTACTCAACGAGCGATGGAGCGTGCTATGTTGGGAGACTCTTATACATAAAATCAGAAATGATGTTATTAGCCAGATTAGCGAACTGAAGTGGCAGTGGGTAATGATGTCGCAGAACCGTTGGAGCAGACGAGTTCTGGAGCGGAGACCGCGTCTTGGCAAGCGTAACGTAGGACGCCCTCCGGCCCGATGGACCAACAACTTGCGAAAAGTCGCTGGTGGAGTCTGGATGAGAAAAACGGAGGACGGAATATCTGGCGCAAAATGAGACCAATGTCCAACAGTGGACTGCGATAGGTTGAATAGAGAGGGAAAAGGTTTAATCACCTTTCTTGAAGAAGAACACCACCACGCCATTGCTCCTCACCTTTGGTGTCGCACCATCACCGATTCCGGAATTAAAAAGCTTCTGAAGGGTCTTAAGCACTGGCGTGCCCCCTACTTTCAAAAGCTCTGCGGTATATCCGTCGTAGCGGGGGTCTAATAACGCTTAAGCTGTTTCATAACCATCCTAACCTCGGCAAAAAAGCAATGTCATTAAAAAGTTACAATTTATCAATTATTGGTATTGATATTAATCAATTAAGTTCTATAATGAAATAAGACTACTCGCCTCAGCTTTTTCGAAGTCACACTGGATTATTTTTGTATATTTCTTAAAAAATTGTTTTTTTTATTTTTTAAAAAAAAATACAAAATAAATTGTTTATTTTTATTTTTTTTGTAATTGTTGCTGTCCATCATGAAATGATAAAGCTTTAAAGCAGCTAAGTTGGCATCAATAACATAGAGAAATAACTACCGTAACTTTGAAATAATACACTGCTGCCCTGTATAGAGATAGACGAGAGAGTTTTCGTATACAGCGTCATTCCTCAGATCGCAGCTGCACCCGCCTGCTGACCGTGATCTGCGGCGCCTATTTAGAACTATGCAAAAAATGTAATGGTTCAGTAACATGCCTTACTCCGCGCAACCGTTATTCCGTCATTTTATGGCATGCTTGACTATTATTTATTCGCGGGCAAGTAAGGTAAATGATGAGTGGTCCATTAGTCGGTTTTGCCGCCCCCTGACCGTGCGCCCCGGGCACGTGCCCCCGTCTGCCCCCCTAGATCCGGCCCTGTAAAATGCATATGGTTTTGTGGCGAGTTGATGAAACTCCTTTTTCACTGCCTGGTTTGTATGCTGGTCGAAGATTTCTTGACGACTGTTTACTTTTATCCAGGTACTAATTATAGTATTTATACTAGCTGGGCGCATTGGTAACCTTGCATTAAATAACCTTTTGTTGAAAATCACTACCCTTTTTAAATTCGTATGTTTTATTTTATTTCATTGTTGGTACTTCGGTACTGAGTCGTCTAGGTAGGTACCACCGCAGTGCCAGATATCGTCCCGTGAAACAGAAGTGAAATTTCCGGGTTTGAGAGACATATTTTTGTCGTCTCGGGTGACGGGTGCAGGGCAGTGCTGACGGAAGATAATGACTACCTACTGTATTAATTTACTCCATACGGCAGCTGTCATGGTCAGGCGTATCACTTACCCAGGAAAGCAACTGTCGTCCGCGCGGGAAATGCGGATGGGCCGACATCACGCATTACTTTGAATCTCTTCGCAGGAATGCGCAGGTTTCTCACGATGTTTTCCTTCACAGTAAAAGTATCGGATAAACGTATATATAATTTCGAAAATCGAAACACATTGATACGTGGCGGAATTTAAACCTGTTGCGTGTTTGCGACCCATTTGTGTTGCGGTTGAGAGGTCGAATGCAACACCAAGGGTTCCGGGTTCGATTCCCGGGCAGTACAAACATTTTGTGCATGAACATGTCTGTTTGTAATGGTCTGGGTGTTTTCTATGCATAATACGTATGTATTTACAAAAAAAAATGTATTTAAGTATGTTTATCCGTTGTTTAGTACCCATAATACAGGCTTCACGATTAACTTGGGGCTAGATGGCGCTGTGTGAATGTCAGTGGATATTTATTATTTATTTACCCTACTATCCTTTCTAACTACATTTAAATAAAGATCAACGTTGAGTCTCTTTTTCTTTCTTTCAAAATGGGCCTAATTCAACGTATGTGTCAAGCGGCTCGGACATTTTTTTGGTTGAAATTTTTTGTTTTAAACCAGTCTTTGTATATGTCTAAAATCTACAATTCAGCAAAAATCCCAATACCAAGAAATTTACAAATTGAGTTATTTCCGAAGTCCTTGGGAACAAAGCGAACAAGCGAGATTTATTTTGAGGCTAATCACACTCGCCAGGGCTTACCTTTTGATGGTACATGACGAACGATTCGATTAAATAATTCGTTCATTCAAATAAGGAAACGATCCAAAGGTTTCGTTCATTTCGATCAGCATTTCATTTAATTTGTATAAGATAGAATAGAAATCAGTCTTGGTTTAAGATGAAACAGTCATAAATAAAACAAATGTCATTAAAAGGGAAGACATTTTATTAAAAAAGCCAAAAACGGCGCGCAAATGAACGAGCATTCTAAAATGGCGTCCGGATCTGTATATTCACAAAATGGCGGCAGTAAATGCGCTGAAACGTCAACCGTCCATTCAGTGGGTACCTACATGTTGACTAATAAGGGTTACCGATTGAGAAGCGATGGGGACGCAATTATTACAACTCCGGTAATTAAACCATAACGCGTACGGACTGCTCCCAACTAGCTCAAGACGTTCCGTAGTTCACCTTTGGTAAGTTTGATAATAGCTTACATGAATTAATGAGGATTAAGATTATTAAATACATTATAGTGTGTATTCTTGACAAAATCCATTTGGATAGCGTATATCGGTGGCATTGGTGTGGACTGTTCCTTCCGATCTGGAGGTGCACGTTCAAATCCCGCCAGGTAACTGTCTTTCGAATTCCGATATCATCAGGGCCGTCTTTAAACTATTTGAGGCCCTGGGCACATTAGGATCATGGGGCCCCTATGACCTTGAGAAAACACTATTTAGTTACAATAGATAAAGAAAGACAAACAAGGTTCTAAATTTATTTTTATTTAGTTACTAGCTATAAAAAATAGGAAATATAAAAAATAATCTACAAAAGTAACTCGCTTAACTTAAAATCCTTAGATTAATTCTATGTAGATTGCAAAGGTACCCTTCTAGATTTAAGATGAGCAAAATCGTTAATCACTTCTTCAAAATCTATGGTATTGAGAATATCACATTCTATGGACATCAGCGACAAACTATTTAATCTCTCTTGAAGCATTGTACTTCTTAATTCATTTTTTATTCGTTTCAATTTGGAGAAGGAGCGTTCTCCGCTGCAGTTAGTTACCATCATGCTTAAAAATATTCTCAATGCAATTTCTACGTTAGGAAATGTGTCTTCAATTTTGTTTTGCTTTAATAGATTATATACTTCCTGTACACTGTTAGATGCTTCATTTTCACTCTTAACATTTATTAAGTATTCTTTTAAATGTTGACATTCTATTTCTAACTCTTTTTCATTTACATCTTCGTGATAGATTTGAGAAAATTCTTTGCATCCTTGTCGTATCTCTTCGGAATTCAGAGTTTTTAAGTGAAAAAATAAACTAAAACGTTGACTGACGATCTCATATGAACTTTGTCGCTGTTTTAGATGAACACTCAAGGTATCGATTATTGGGAGAAAGGTTTCTACGTTGAATCGCTCTTTTCCATTCAATTGGACTGATGGCGCAGAGCCATCAAAAAAACTCTGCCGTGAGCTTCTACGTCTTGTTCTTTGAGATAGATCCTTGTAGTCAGATTCTGGGTTATTTTCTTTGGCAGATGATTCGAAGTTATCAAATTTATCCCTGAGGTTAGTAATAAAATCATAAAGTGAAGTCAACAAATTGGTTGCAACGTCCAGTGTTATTGTTTCTTTCTGAAGATAATTACTTGTTTTGTCTATTCTTTCCAATATAGTGCTCCAGATTTCCGTCAGTATAATAAATTCTAGATTTCCCATTTTTCTAGACAGACTAAGGGCTTCGTCTCTTGTTTCTCGTGCCTGTTCAGTATCGTTTGCGATGGTGATTAAAGCTTCTAATATTCTTTTATAACCCCCATGCAAAGCACTTACTGCATCAGCTCGGGCTGACCATCTGGTTTGTGAAAGACTCTTAACAACTTTTTTTGAACCTAAATGTTCTGTTAACATATTCCATCTGTGGGTAGAGCCCGAAAAAAAGTTGTACACTTTCTGAACTATTTCAAAAAACTGTGATGCCTCCGGTACACACCCAGCAGCATGGACACCTACCAAGTTTAGTGAATGTCCTGCACATGGTATAAAGGTGGCAAATTCACATTTTTCCTTGATTCTTGTTTGTAGACCACTATACTTTCCCGACATATTTGAAGCATTGTCGTAGCTTTGTCCTCTGCAATCTTTTATGGGAATATTATGTATCTCTAAAAAATTTAAGATGGTCTCCGCTAAATACTTAGATTTATGTTCTTTAATAGGTATAAATTTCAAAAACCTTTCAACAGGAACACAGTCTTTTACGTATCGAATGATGAAAGTTAGCTGGTCAATATGAGACAGATCGGGCGTACTGTCAACGCTTATGGAAAAATATTTTGCTGATTTAACTTCATTTATAATTTTTTTTAGAACCTGTTTTCCCATTACTTCAATAAACTCATTACAGATATTTGCTGATAAATAAGAAATGTTACCCTTTCCAGGATTCCCAAATTTTTTTAAGTGATCTGCAAGAAATGGATCAAATTCACTCAATAATTCCACACAACCCAAATAATTTCCATTGTTTGGAGATCCTAGGATTTCATTGTCGCCGCGAAATGGAAGCCCTCTCGATGCCAAAAATTTTACAACAGCTACAATCCGTTTAAGTACGTTTCTCCAGTAATCCACTTCCTTTTGATGTTGAGATAATAAGTCTATATCTACTCTACCAACCGCTTTACTTCGTGCCAGATAAGTCATCATAGATTGCTTATGCGCTGGGCTATTTTCATGTGTTAAAATTATGTGATTAATATGCTTCCAATCATTACATCCATTCCGAGAGCAAAGATTAACATCAGTTGGGTTAAATAAGCAGCATGAAAAACAAAATACAGAGCATTTGGAAGGCGAATACAGCAACCATTTTCTTTCGACGCTTTCATTGTTCTTTAATTTGCGAATAAATAATGCTTTGTTGAAATATCTCGTTACTAATTTATTACCATCTTTGTATGTTCTGGATGCCTCGGAAAAGTCAGAATCTTTATTTTGAAAATATACTGGTCCCTTACGAATTAAAATTTCGCGATTTATTTCAACAAACTTTTCGTGAAAATAATCGGCGGGATCGTGCGATATTAATTCTTCTGTGTTGGAAAACTGCTGTTCAATTGACACAGTTGGAGTTGTCGGTTTTAGTGAAGTCACTGAAGTCGTTGCACTTTCGTCGTAGGAATAGTCGCTTTCTGATTCAATCTCTTTTTCAAAATTGGAACATGAAGGTTTAGAAATTCCCGCAATTTGTAATTGAGCTGAGTCATCATGTGGAACATTTATGAGTTGATTGCTACTTACAGAAGTTTCTCCAGTAGTAGTAGTAAAATATGATGTTAATTTTGGTAACTTTTCAATTACTTCTTTCTGATGTAGAGCTTTTTTCCTTTTTTCAGATCCACTAGGATATGACCGTTTCGACATTTTATATTATAATTCACTATTTAATTAATTTTATAACGAAAATATTCGCTAACACAAAACAGACAAAACGACGATTTAATCAAACAATACTATTTTTTTTATCAGAGCTCGAGCACAGTCAGTAACAAACTAACAACTACAAACAAAACAAACGCCACAACATCGCAGACAAATACTTGAAGGGAATTCCCGTTCGTCAAGTCAAACGACGATCGGGAGTCGGGAATTCCCCTTTTTTGTCTTTGGTATTACGAATGACGTTCGAATAGAGTCTGGCTACCGAATGTTGAACCCAGCAAAACGCGGCAAATTTAAAAAATCTCGATGAGGTATCACTGACTATAGTAGGAAAAAACGGTTTTGATGCTTTATTATTTAATTGTTTTTTATGAGATAAATTAAATTACCTATCATGTGCGTAATCGAGGGGGGGGTTGAGGGTTAAACCTCCCCCCCAGCAGTGTCATTATGCCGTCTTATGTATTTATATATCTGAGCATATTCTAGGGTACATCAACATAGACGGATTAAGGCAAAAGTTAATCTGTCTATGTTCATGAGATCGTTTCGTTCACGAGATCGTTTTGTTCATGATTCATGATTCACTTAGAAATCTCGAAAAAACACACTCAAAATATAACGATAATAAAATTAACAACCCGATCACAAACAAGTAAACAACATCAGATGTCAATGTCACTTAAGACAGTTTTCAAAATTTCTATGGTTGCAAATCAATAAATCACTAGGTTCAAAGGAGACGTTTCACGAATGTATGGAGCTCTGGCCTGGACATTGTACACCTATAATTTGGAAAGTCCATTAATAAATAATGATGTTTTAACTAACAATTTAGCCCATTTTGGCGTAGAAAATTTGTTCAAAAGCATTAAATATTCATAACACAGGCAACACGATCCGCCATATTTACGTTGCGAGGATGACATTTGATTTGACTTTGACACCGCGGAATGATGAATTTCCTCATGAATTTCCGTCCTTTTCGCCATGTTGACAGTGACATTTCACGATTTTGACGTTTAAAAGAGCGTGCGTTCAGAAATCGTAAATAATTATGTATTCAATAAAAGAAATAAAATTTTTATTTCTTTTATTGAATACATAAGAAGGTCATTAATGTGCAGCCTGCACATTAATGACCTTCTTACATCTGGCATTATTGGTTATGCCGATGACAGCACCGTTGTAGAGAGATATATGTCCAATGTCCGTGCAAGCCAACAAGAAATACAGTCTCTGAGAAAGTCAATGGTTCAACGGGTTAACTCAAAGTTACAGTGGGTGTCCGATTGGGGTGACGCCAATCTTGTCAAGTTTAACCCGTCTAAAACCCAGGCGTGTCTCTTCTCCGCAAAAAAGAGTGCCTTCCAACTGGCACCCATTTTCCAGGGTGTTTCCTTAGCTGTGATTGACCACCTTGAGCTTTTGGGCATAACCATCACGTCCAAACTCAATTTCGGCCAACAGATTGAATCGATGGCACTAACTGCTTCCAGAAAGCTGGGCATCATCTCAAAGGTTCGGCGGTACTTCAGCTCTGAACGGCTGCTCAATCTTTATACAGCCCAAGTTCGCTCTTGCATGGAGTACTGCAGCCATCTCTGGGACAGCTCAGCCAAATACCAGCTTGAAGCATTAGACTCTGTTAACAGAAGAGCCCGCAGGATTGTAAACAATGACATGCTTTCGAATAGCAAATTACAATCCCTGGAACATCGTCGCAAGGTAGCTTGCCTTTCAGTCTTTTATAAGATACATTTTGGAGAGTGTGCGAAGGCGCTCTTTGAGCTTGTAGGACCCTCACCATTTCTTCACCGGACTACACGACGCGGACAGGGGTTTCACCCCTATGTCGTAGAAATACCATTGAGTCGAACCAAACGCTTTAGCGATTCATTTTTGGTTCGCGTGGCTAAGATGTGGAATGCACTGCCTGCGTCTGTATTCCCAGACAAGTACAGTCCCGGAACTTTCAAAAGCAGAATAAACAGGTGTCTCTTGGATACGCATGTAGGATCCTCGTCTTCATCGTCACTTAACATCAGGTGAGATGGGAGACAAATGCCTATCCAATACGAATAAAAAAAAAAAAAAAAAGGAACTAGGGGGCCCCATTCGATCGCGGGGCCCTGGGCACGTGCCCATAGTGCCCAGTGGGGAAGAGGGGCCTGGATATCATATTGTTTGTATCCAAGGTCTTACGGGGAAGGAAACTACGTAAGGAAACCTGCACACACGCCTACGAAGAGATTCAAAGGTTGAGCGTGAAGACCTTTGATCATTAATACTTGAGCGAAGGTAAAGAGCGGCTATTCCGCACTGGACCCGCGTGGACGACTATACACCCTTCACGATAGGATGTGTATAAGGTGAATGTGTTGGTTTTTTCACTCTTTTTACTGTTATAAAATTGTACAATAGACACTCCGGTCCTGGGATGCACACAATCGGGGAGACCTGTGTCCAGCAGTGGAATGCGATAACTTAAGAGAAGTTGTGTTATAGCTGGAAAGCTGTGGTCCGGGCTGAAGGGTGAGACAGACACAATGTCCTCGTAAAGAACTAGTTGGTAGACTCGGTACTGAGTCGTCACGGTAGGTACCACCGCTGTGCCAGATATCGTCCCGTGGAATAGAAGTGTTTTGCACTTTTGTGTTTCGGGATGAGGTCAAGCTAGTTAAATTACTGGGTATAAGAGACCTTATTTAAACTTGACGAACCATCAGATTTAGTTCCAGTTTCGGGTTAAGACATACGTCACTAAATAGCGAATCCCTCTAATTAACTTTACCCTGTACAAGTTTGGAGCGCCTGATGATTTTATTACGGCAATTTTAGCGGTGAACTAAACGTTGACTGCTTTTGTTGAAAGGGATCTTGATTATATTAGAATTTCTAATTGTTCGAGGCAGTTCCGTTGAATTCAGACTCGTAAAATAATTACATTTTAATATGTTAGGATTGTTATGGATTTGTTATTAGTAATGGAAGTTAAGGTTTGTGTTCAACGTACAATGTAAATTAATTGTGAATACCTACATACAATCAAGGAACAAAGTTGAAATGACCGCTCTGACGAATGAAGGCAATATTATGTAACATAATGATTATGTTTTGGATTCTGTAAACGGGCGGTTTAACGGCTAAGCAGAAGTTTTATTATCAGTGTACAATCAAGAAGATACCCCACTTGATGATAAAAGACAAATATCGCCCTTATTACACCAGTAGACCAGGAAAATAGCGTCCTGGAATTTATCCTTTTTTGTTTTTAATAATGTAAGGAACAATTTTAGTTTGCAAAACCATTTTATTTATTATCTCCTTTTAAAGATTAGGTGTTCAACGACATTAAAGGAGCGGAAATTCTTCTTTGTTTGCTCATTGAAATACCATTAATATTGCTATTTTCATGTAAATGTTAATTTCCCATTCCAAGCAATCAATTATACATTTCAGATATTTAAATGTCGTGAATTCACTGGAACAATTTTATGCAAATTATCTTACTCCTAATATACATTCAGTTTAAATATATTTGCACCATTAAATTCTAACAATGAGGTCAAGTTGATTTTCTTGTGTGCTCATAGTTTCCGGTGACGTTTGGGCGCCTGACTTTATTAGTGTGGCAATGATGAGGAAGCACAACTCGCGACTGCTGATCAATTTTATTCTGAGCTATCTTTATTATTACTTGCTTCTTTTAGTGTTTATATTATATAATATGAAACTTTTTTATCACTTAACAAAACAAAATACAATTTTTTATTTTAACAATTATTTAAAAGTAGTTCACATAACACAAAATATTACTGCTCTAAATATAATGTATTTTTACGTTTCGTGTAAATAAATATCCAAAGTTAATTATGAAATGTTTATAATTGCAATACTTTACTTTCATGAAATTAATTTGTTAACATGTTTTAAACTAATCGAATCCTTTTTGAAATTATAAAACGTTAGTACCTCCTTAGAAATGAATTTCTTGATAACATAAAACCGCGTAACAAAAGTTTCAAAAAAATTGTGTCCTTTTAACAAATTGAAAAAAGTTAGTTATTCTATCAGTGCAAATTCCTTAAGAAGAAGTTTCTGAGATGATTTTTATTTGCGTCGCATTGTTCAAGTTATTATCTCAGTGTTATTCTAGTGAAACCAGGTATAGGAGACCTAACAACTGTTGTCTCGGGTGACGGGCGCAGTGCGGCATTGATGGAGGATAATAACTGTCTATCAGTTGTTGGTGTCATTTAATGCCGCTCTGTCATGGTCTGGCGTATCACTTACCATCAGGTGAGCGTCCAGGCCGTCCTGTACAATTATAACATAAAAAAAGAAAGATACATAATGGTGATTTTTTACCCTCAAAGTATGTGCTAAAGCTTTGAGCTTTGCAAATAAACAATACAATGAAAAGGATAAATAGCAGGGATCATTGTCACCACATCCGTATGTTAATTCCAGCTACTGTCATACGCGGCATTATTTCAGATAAACTAGGCATATCCAAATTCGCGAAGCGTTCATTTGTTACGCATTTAAATTTCGTTAAAAACCAAAAATGGCGGTGCTTATTTTATAATCTGTCAAAAGGGTTAACAACCTCTGTTGCCTGATTATTAAATGGAATAAAAAAATAAAGGTGTTAGTTGAGGCAACTGCTTCGTGGTCAATGGGCACAGCGTTCGGATGCGTGACCCGAAAGTCGTGGGTAAGAACCCTGCGGAAACATCACTTTGTGCGATATTTACCAGTTTTTTAAACGACTCCAAAATGAGATATTTATTTATCTAAAAGGGAGGTTACTCAATTCGACTGTATATGTATATGTTTTTTATGATTATTTTTTGTTGGAGGATACTTTAGAGGTATCCTCATATTATAATGGAAACCCATTATAAGGAAGCCATTGTTTGTTAAAGGGAGATCAGATAATCGTAAATAGAACTTTTAAAAATTCACAAAAGTAACCAGCCAGCACCGTTCAAAGTGTACCCACAGTTCTCACTGTAAGTATCCATGTCAACTGGCAATAGCTGTTACAATAACCGAATCCGTGACGAGGGTACGATTATTACGTTGTCAAATTGCTGTGAACACAACCCTTCTCAGGCATCCGAAATTAGCCCCCGGCTCAGGGACTTTTTGGTACCTTAAAGTCCGTTGTGATGCGACAATTTTTCATTAATCCTGTGCTGTTTACGCCTCGTTTATGTAAATACAAGCTTATGCCCGCAGCTTCGCTCGTGTTAAATACGGGGTCTTTGTTACCCTTCCTACTTTAAAATTGCGGGATGCTCCATACAAACTCCGAACCTTCATTTTAGAGAACTGGGGGTTAGGATTAAACGGCATATAGTTATGGAGAGCCATCCCTTCAACAATTTCCACTTTTTAATCACGTCTTTCCATTTTGCCGTGCAAGACGGACAAACAGACTCACTTTCACATTTATGGTATTAGTATGGATACGAAATAGCTATATCCCGCGGTGTTGCTCGCAGTAAAACGTAGCCTATGTGTAAATCCAGCGCGTCGTCCACACTACATTTCATTAAAATCATTTCAGCCGTTTAGACGTGAAAACAAATCATACATACACACAAACAGACAGTAGGTGTTCAATTGTCACAAAGGAACTAAAGATACATAGACTGCTTCTCTAATATCCCCCGTTACTTGATTTTCAAGGCTCATTATTTTATTATTTTAAATATAAATCGTAAAATATTAACTGCGGGAGAATATCTTATAACGCGGGTAATGCCGCGAGGAAAAACTAGTATACATATATGTAAATAGGGAATAATAAACGAAATGACAATATAATTACACTAAAATTTATTTAAGTATTTTTAAGCAACATTTTTTTCTATTTATTTCTAAAATGTAATTAAGCTAAGAATTCGTTACAGAGATCACAGTCACGCTATTTTATTCATAAACATAGTTAGGCTCGTGTTATATAATGAAATATAATATTAAATTATTGAATCTCAAACTAATGAAAAATCATGCTATCATAAAAACGAGGCAATACGTACACAAAATGAAGTCAAATTTTTGCAATAGTGCTTACTTGGTTTGAATTCAAAGTACATTATACCTATATAAAATTAGTCTATAACTTCATTAATAATTTATTTAATAAAAATGTATGTTGTAAAATAAAATTGATCTAGTCTGCTTCTAGCATATTTTTGTAATGTTTCTTTGAAATATTACATTGACATTATAAAATACATAATTTTTAATTATAGTTGCTTATAAATGTTTTAAATTAATTATCTACGGTAACTATATTTAATATACAATTTCAACAACCAACATAAACTTCATCACACGCAGAAAATCATCACATCCTTAAAAGACTAGTGACGCCGGCATACAATTTCAGGATTTATAAAAATGCACTATAATAAAATCAAGGTCAATCTTAATCTAGTTGAATTACCTATTGTTTTAAAACTTTTGTCCGTAAAACATATACTTTTTTTCTCATTTTATGATTATTTCTCTGTTTTACATGTCACATTACCAATATATCAAATTGTTCACAAGTTTAAACTCATTCAATAGGAAATTCAGTGTTCTATGCTCGAATCCTCTCACAGATATTGGTGAGAGTACTAAAGTTATCGACATAGCTCATTGCATCAGCCAGTGGCGGTTGAAGTTCTCAAATCTAATACGATGTCCGGTAAGAATGGCCAACACCTTGCGAAAGCCCGCCTAGAGGAAGCTGGGCGTGGAAAGCGGAGAAACGGTATATCTGCCGCAAAATGACAAAGACCTATGTCCAGGAGTGGAGTGCAATTGGGAAAAGAGAGCTGTCTCTTTTCCCAATTGCACTGATAATAGAGATCGAGACAGAGGTGTAATGAATGAAGTGAACATGAAACCTGCATAGCAGCAGCAGGTAATCTATGGCGTTGCGTCTAGGTCGGATGATGATAAATTCATGCAACTATAGCAATTTCTGACTCCAATCGATGACCGAGGTCATCAGAATGGAGAGAGACTTTAATCTCGAGTAATTATGAAAATAAATGTGAAAAACGAGATTCTAGTTTATCAGATAATAATGTTGCTAGCTCCTGTTTACGTCCTGGAAATTATTTTTGTAATATGTTTATCAAAATGTTTTCGCAGGTATGAACCTACATGTCATAAAATATATCCTAAAATTGCTGTACGCTCAGTCATAATACTCAAACAAACCGGATCACAGTTCAGTTTTAATGCCGCAAAATTTATAAAACTCGCTCTCAGTCAGCCGGAAACCTTTGGTCATATTCTTGAAGAGTTCAAAACTGCAGTACTCGTCTGCATCACAGCCGAAGATGTGGAGAGGGAGGGCTGGCGACTCACCAGCTTGCGGCAAATACACAGGCTGTGGAAGGATACATATCTTAAATATCGTCAAGAGGTAGTCCATTATCATCATCATATCCGTCGGGCCCAGCTACTAGCTTAGGAGGATAGTAGTCCTCAACGCCACCATAAATCCGCATTGGGCATGCGTAGCATATAACTATGCAGTGAGAGAAAGCCTGACCCTGATGAAATGTTATTCAATTTTGGGTAAATTCACAAAGTGACACTCTACTTCTTCTAAGCGTATTGATGTCAAAAACATATTCAACCATAGAAGCCCAAAGCTAGCTTCGGTGACAGCGTTGTCTGCAGCTGTCATGAAATCCTGCTGAACAGTTGCTTGGGCATGCAGGACACGACATAAGGTGAACCATCGTTGGGGCCGCTCCACAAAAACAGTCTAAATCAATACCACCCGAAAATCTCTATTTGGTCAAAATGTTCTTACTCCGACATGTCAAAGTACAAAGTGACACTTACCATGACACTCAATTCACCTGTACGCCTCGACTTGTACAGCTCCAAAGCAAACACAGCACCATATTCCGGTATGCTCTGGTCACTCTTGACCCTCGCGACTTCCATCAGTGCACCAATGTTGAAGTCATGGGCGGAGAAAAGTCTGACGCGCTTCGTGACCGGCTTATTGGCCGCTATAGCTTCCGCTGCTTCGATGAATTGGTTGAGTAGAACACCTGTGGAAGAACCAGAAAAGTACATGTTATGAACAGAACCAACGCAGATAATTGCTGGACATGATCTTGACCAGCTCACAACGTCTCACAGCATGTTCTGTGTCTTTCCGTGGCCGTCGTTGTTTCCGAAAGATGTTTCAATGTTGCCAAGTAACAATTCTACTTATTCATTTATTCGGTGAAATAAAAAAAAGATAAAAGCCAGTTAATCAGTGAAATGATTTTCGAAAACATGTGCGGGACTTGCTTTCAGGCTGTAGCATGCCTAAAGCATGGTTTCCGATACCCATATTATAAAGATTCAATTGTAATTTACCACGTAGAACAAATATGGGTGTTAACAACTACCATTCGAAATCGAAAATATTTGGTAATTTTCTAGAATGCAAATTTTCCTGCTGCTGTATTCTGCTGTGGTATTCTTTCCCTAAATAAGTAATGGTGCTTTTATCACCATAAAACACAGTTTATGGCTCCTTGAAGTCATCTATCTTATTTAAGGGCGTATTACATCAGAGATTTTACTTACCCCCACCGATTTTCTTCATTTCATCCGTTCTGAAGTAGTCTGTAAGCCAGGGTAGCACTCTGACTGAGTCTGGGTAGCAGAGGTTTCGCCCATTCGGGGATGTCCAGACCCAAACCAACCTGATAAGGCAATCAAACTTATGAAAGAGACCTTGCAAAGAGTTATATTCGTGGACACGTTAAGCAAAAAGTCTGCAACCAAATGGGGAGATTAAGTGGCACTTGTCACATAAAATTTATCAATGTTTCCGAAAACGAGACACATAAGTTAAAGTTAGTAACTTGTTATGTGAGAGATGTTATCTAACATATCTTTACATCCCCAGGTGGGGACTTAGCTATACTAAAAGCGTAGACGTTAACTGTTTTGGCAAGACGAAAAAGGTGAGACTGAGATACCACAGCAGGTAACTATGCCAGCTGTTTTTAAACATTATGCACCATAAACAATACAATGGTCAATTTATTGCGTAATGGCATCCTGAACTCGTTTCCTTAAGGCTATTATTATTATTATAATTATTAGTCAGGCAACAAATATCTAAATCAATTTTGAAATTTGAGTTTTGTATGACATGATCGTTATCAATAGATAATAAAACCAACCTGACTCCTCATCAGGTCAAACAGCGTCTCAAACAGCAGGGGGTCCTCACTGAAATTCCTTCCCGTCATTAACATCAGTTTTGGCAGCATATCATCGAACTGCCTGAACTCAGACTGGACTGCTTCTTCGCTTTCTTCATCAGCGCTTTAAAGCCAGCACAGTTGGAGTAGTATCGCAGCTGTGAATTAAACAAAGTTCTTGAACACATGTCAAGTTGGGCTATCCAAAAGTTCCTTCTGTTACAAGAGCCTCTTCAAAATGAGTTCCTCAGCTCACTCGTACTCTAGACACTTTCGCAATTAGACTTTGCCTCTTTCCTCTTTCAATTATTGAGATGGTTGAGGACATTATCTGCCACCCGACTCAAATTCGTGTAAGCAGGTCACCAGAGACTGATGCGTTGAAACAAGGATAGTTCAGATTCCTTGGGCTCCGTTAGACAGAAACTGAATCCCGTTCAATCCCAATAGATAGCTATTGGTGATCAAATCAATACCTGGTCTTTTTAGTACAAATTTGCCCATATTGCAGTGGATTCTCTGACGATTGTCTTTCGTAAAAATGCAAGAAACTTACATAGTCTTCAGACAAAGGTACAGCCGTGTAAGGAACAGGCTGCCACACCTTCCCGACAGCCTCGTCCCACTGCTGTTCGGATTCTGGAGATACAGAGCTGCCATTGCTACCTGGAACAAAGCTTGGGTGAAACTTCTTCATACTAATATCCTTTAGAGGTTAGATTCTTCTTGTTATTGTGTAGACTATCTTTAGGCCCCCCAACCTGTAAAGGTCGTGAGTAGCAGATGGATGTCAACTGCTAGGGATCGGTGCGTGCAAATCATTAGCGGAGGCCTTCGTTCAGCATTGGACATATTAACTGCAATGATGGATGATCTTTAGTCTATCGCAGTCTCGTGGACCTAGTTCTTCCCTATATATTGATTTATCACATAGAAAGAGCAGAGTATTCACCTCATGTTAAGTGAGTTCTACCATCACCCATGGACTCTCGTAACTCCGAAGGAGCAACGATTGTTTTGCTGACTTTTAAAATGGGTGAGGAAGGGGATTTTGGCACCGGTGAGATCACGCACTCAGTGAAACTCTTTTGGGCCTTGTATCCAACTCAACTTACTTAGAACAAAATTTCATTTCTTACCTGGACGGTCATCTTCGTCCTTTCCTTATCAGTGCTTCTTATTGCAATCTCATCCTGCAGGTAAAGGTTGGACAGGAGATCGTGTCCTTGGGAGCCGTATCTTTGCCTCAGGAACTTTCCGATTTGGTATGCTCGTCTTTTGCCCACCTGTGGGATAATTAAATAAAAGTTGACATGGACGCAGTTTAACATTTGAACGCTCCTGGCGTTCAAAATCCAAACACAATAGAAAATCTATTGTTTCTGCCGCTTTTAGGTTTCATTGGTGTGCAAAGGGTTAAAGACATACAGACTTTAAACTTCTTTTATGTGACAAAGTGTACAGGACGGTCAGGACGCTCACCTGATGGAAAGTAATACGCCTGACCATGAGCGGCGTTGATTGAGACGACAACTGATAAATAGTAATTATTCTTCATTAAAGCCGCTCTGCGCCCGACACCGGAGAAAACAGATGTTAGGTCTTCTTTAAACACATCTATTTCATGGGACGTTATCTGACACTGCGGTACCTACCTAGACGACTCAGTACCGAGTCTACCTTTAGTAAACTACTGCCTGTCTCTGTGCTTAAGTAGTCAAAGCGATGGGCTATATCGCTACATGATCCGGGAGTCATGGGCTCAATTCCCGCTGGGGAAACGCATAGGTAAGTTATTAGGGAGGCCTTTGTTCAGCAGTGACATTTTATTCGATTTTTCTGCTTCCGAGGTTACTTGCGTATTACATCCGACTGTAGTAGTAAGAACGCTTGCAATGTATCATTTCTCATGCTACAAGATTTATGAAAATAATGAACTGAGTATTGTTAACGTTAAAAAGGTCTACAGAAAACTGCGCGATGGGATATGTTTATCTTTTAAACCCACAGTAATATTTTTTGTCATTTACTTTTACGACAAATAAATACAATAAATTGTACTAAGAGTATTATTCAAATTAATTGCATTAACCAATAGGGAACATGCAAATGTAATATAAATGAATATTTTGATATTAAAATGTTTAAATAACATAAAAGAAGGGACACCGTAAGGTTTATATTTCAATTGACGCTGTTTTTTTGATATAATACGAATTGAAACTACTTGAAACGGAACGTAAATTTAAACACCAATCACTGTCATTTACGTCATCTATGTATGACATATTATTTTGACGTTAAAGGTTTAGCAAAAAGTGAACATTAAAACGACAAAATCGGAAGTTTTCGAATAAAAATGAAATTTAGGACTGTAAAAGCAGTCTCCAGGAAACTACCAAAGTTAATGTTGACATGGTTGTAATTTATTTTTGTCGGAAGTGAGTTTTACAAACCGCAATAAGCCTGATGCGAAATATGGACTTTTTACGGTACTTTATTGAAATATCAAAGCATAATGTCTACTGATAATCTAGAAATGATTGTTTTTCATCACTAAACATGAAAATTAAAGTAGTGAGCAAACAGAAAAGGTTATATTTTAACTCATCACAGTGTGAGCAGAAACTGCTTGGAAAACGCTGCCTTGAGGATTTCCACATGGAATTGCCCTGTGCAATCCTTATCCATGGCACTTACACTACACTCTAAGGATGAATCAGGAACAAAGAAGAAATAATAATGATTGCCTTTGTTTTAAAAAATCATTATTTAATTTATATCATAATTGTGTAAGTTTGTATGTTTTTGTGACTGTAATATAATAAATCAATATTAAACTTGGTGTATTTTCAATGCTTACAAGATTTTTTTTTATTATTGCTGATTCAAGTGTCAAATGCATTATTCTGTTTTAGCATTCAAAAATATGGGGTATGAGCATCTCTATTCACAAAGTTTTTAAACTTTTTAACATGATTCCATATCTTTACAATAAAAAGTTATAGACAACTTTGTTATTGTATTTATATAGGTAGGTAAATATGTTTGTTTTTCATACAAGCAGATGAAGAATAACAAGTACTTTATAACAAGTTGGCTTTAAATGCCGGTGTTCCTCAGGGGTCTGTTCTGTCTGCAACACTCTTCCTACTGCACATCAACGATCTGTTGTACCCAGGTATCTTTGGATACGCAGACGATAGCACTGTTACAGAGAGATACACATCCAGTTCCCGCGCCAGTGTCGCTGAGACGAGTCCCTTAGAGAAGCTATGGTGGAGAGGTTGAATTTAAAGTTAAAAGCTGTGTCCGACTGGCGTGAAGCTAACCTTGTCGAATTCAATGCCAGCAAAACCCAGGCGTGTCTTTTTACGCAAAACGGAGTCCTTTTAACTTGACTCCCTCCTTCCTAAATATACCGATACCGATAAAGAACCACCTTGAGCTCCTAGGTATGGATTTCTCTTCCAACCTCAACTTCGGAAGTTCTATTGAGTCTAAAGCCAAAATCGCTGCCAAAAAACTTGGCATCCTCTCTAAGGTTCGGCGATACTTCACACCGGAACAGTTGCTCCACTTGTATCAAGCACAAGTTCGGTCGTGTATGGAGTATTGCTGCCACCTTTGGGATGCTCTGCCAAATATCAGCTAAACGCTTTGGACTCGGTGGACCGAAGAGCCAGGAAACTCATAGGCGACAATACGCTCGTTGGAACCAAACTCCAGAGTTTGGAGCATCGGCGTAAAGTCGCCTGTCTGTTGGTTTTTTATAAGGTGTATTTTGGAGAGTGCGCGCAGGCACTTTACAGCTTGATACCACCTCCACATTTTACCACAGGACCACAAGACGCCGGGAGTGCTTTCATCCCCATGTGGTTGACTTTCCAGCAATTCGCACAAAGCGGTTCTCTGCGTCTTTTTGGTTCGCACAGTTCGGGAGTGGAACGATCTTCCTGCTTCTGTGTTTCCAGAGGCTTATAACCTCGGTGTATTCAAGGCCAGAGTGAATAGGCATTTTCTGGGTAAACGTGTACCATCATAGGCCTCGTCATCGCTTACCATCAGGCGAGACTGAGGTCAAACGTAAACCATTGATAATAAAAAAAAATAAAAAAAGTATTCTAACATCATAGTCGTCTTCACTGCATCGAAAAATAGTTTGAGGATAATTCATTCGTCTTCACAGCTCAAAATCTCTTTTTCCTGGTTTTGTGTCAGTCATAAACAATATGATTGTTATTAGATGAACACATTGGCATAAAATATGGTCAACGCGGCTTTTTCCGCAGTATCAATTCATTAATCCATACATTATCAGTTATTTAAAATTCTTAGAAATTAGGTCTCGACAGTCGAGAAAAAAATGCAAAAGTATGAAAGTCCTTGAAGAAAGGAGGTACATTCACATATCTGACGTCAAACGTCACGCCAGCCCGTTTTGGCGCGAAATTTGAAATTGTCAATTTCAACCGCATTTTTATGCAGAAAATGACAGTTTTTTGATTTTTAAATATACTTGTGGTCTATTCTAAATGTAGTTCTTTAAAATAAACACAAAAATAAAATTTGTGCATCTTCCCTATTGTGAGCAAGTAAAAGTGAAAAAAGATTTTTAAAAATACAATTTAAGTATGATTGATGTATTTACTTTAAAGAATAATAAGTTTGCATTGTATAACCGGATCTCTTTTCATATCCACAAAGTCATCTCATTTAATGGCGGTGGTTATGGATTTTGAAGGATTTTCCTTGTTTAACATCGCGTGGTCTCTATCTGAAATTGTTTGCCTTCACTGAGTTTGTGGTGCAAGGCTATATGTTTACGCTAGTATGAGTAACTGACTTGTATGTTTAGCTAAACTAAATAGATGCACAATTGTTTTCTTTCTTTCTTTCTTTCTTCACAATTTCGTTAAAAAAGTGTCGGCGGCAAAATTTTGCAGAATTTTCATTCGTAATCACACTCGTGTTACTCGTGATACTCGTGTTTTATTTTGTACTCTTTTAATGACGTGTTAAGGTCAACATTTTAATGAATAATTTTAAGTCATAAATACAACAAAAATCTACATATATTCACACAGCGCTATTTAACACCAATCTAAAGTCACGGTGGACGATCAGCTTAACTTGTTGATATACGAGTAATGAGTATAGTTCTTTTACGGAGACAAGACTTACATTAGTAAGACCTTCGAGGCCTTCAATCACTGTCAAGTTTTTGATCTTCTCCTGTTCGTTAGACAGCGAAAGCTCGTCAGCATCGGGCGTCCGTTCTCCATGTCTGTTCACCTGTCAACAAATTTTGAACTCTATCAAAGGGTTCTTAATGTTCATTGTCAAATAATAGTAAAATTAACAACTATATTAATTATACAGTAGTTAAGCGCCTCCTCACTTTAAATTAAAATAAACGAAAATGTGCTCGATATCATAGAATTTATTTGTTCATTTGAAAGGCCTATTCATGTATTTGAAAGGCCTATTTATGTATTTGAAAGGCCTATTCATGTATTTGGAATATACTAAAATTCAATGTTGTCAAAATGTCTGCAATTTTCTCTTTGGGTGGCTCATAATCAAAAAGTCTAGTATCACGGTGTAAAAGTCAATAAGCCGGAATCGAACATGGATCCTTTGGTGTAATAGCTGACTTCTCAATAATTAGGTGCACCAGCATTATTGTCATTAAAGCCTAATACGGAACAATCCCTAGCCTAACCTATCTAAGGTAGCAGATGGATAAGTTAGCATCTTAGACAGGCCATCAGTCGATTAGTCGGAGGTCGGTCTACGCTTCTTTCCCCGTTACGTATACGTCAATCGAAAACCTTTTCACTAGCATCCGCTATCAGTTCTACGCACTATGTGCTCTACCCACTGCCACTTAAACTTGCTTATCCTTTGTTCTTGTTATCAATTGCAGAAAAGTACAAAATAACAGATGTAGTCAACTAGTTAATGTAAATGGACTTTGATAATAAACACTGGAAAAAACAAAAAATAAAACTTAATACCTCGGCCACAATGCGGGCATGATCTGAAATATTTGGAGGACACGTCATAATTGTTAATATATTCTGAATATCTAAATATGAGGTGACTGACTGACTGACATAATAATCTATCAACGCACAGCCAAAAACACTGGACGGATCGGGCTGAAATTTGGCATGCATGTAAATGGTATGACGTAGGAATTCCGCTAAGAAAGGATATTGATTTATTCCGCCCCCAAGGGGATAAAATAGGGGATAAAACTTTGACAATTTTAGAAACGATCATGTTGAGATTTTTTAAATTCTTTTAAAAAAAGGGGATAAAATTGGGGGTGAAAAAAGATACTTATTCTTCTTCTTAGGCGAGCGAAGCCGCGAGCAAAAATTAGTTAAGTATACTTTTAACACAGCAAAAACACTCACAAGAGAAGCAAACACATTTCCACAGAATTAAAAACACGCTTGCCAAGCTTATAGCCAAAACTCTTTACTATCGTGTAGGAGACTTTTTTTAGCAGTGGATTCTCATTGGCCCTCATATTATTTATTTATTAAAATGACAAAAAATCTTTACTGAAAATCAGTATAACCTACTACGAAACAGGGCTATGCTTGGGGTTTCTGTACATAGAATCAGAATAATGGTAAACGAACTAAGGTCGACGACGAACGACGGTACCGGTAAGCGCAGCGTAGTACAAGATGGACAGATGACTTAAGGAACGATGCGGGTAGCTGCTGGATGCAGATAGCTTCCAACCAGTGGGAGTCGATATTATTGGGGTTCTTCAAGAGTAGACATCATGTGGCTGATGTATGATGATGTCTCAGAGTGAATCACCTACGCGGATGCATTCTATCAATCAACAAGACGTCATTACACGGAGGTCGGAATTATTGCTAATTATTGTATAATCATTATTTGTCATTAAGGTCATTTGTGTATTAAGTGCTATCAATAACAGGGAATGATGCAGCTTATAGAAGTCAATGACGTGAACTCGAGAGATTATAATTCAAGTTCATTATATAATCTCTGTTAGGGTTTACAATGATTAATATAATAATAATTAGTTTATTTAAAACACATTCACTTGTATATAATATCAAAAACAAAAACAACAATATCTGTCTTTCAGGTGAACTCTCAACTGCATTCATTTGCGAGTCCCAGTGGGCAGCAAATATTTTAATTACTTTGAAATTTCGATAGATGGCAGTGCTGGTACGTTACATCACGCTATTATTATGTTATTGAGTAATTGTGTCCATGTTTATTTATTTATTTATTTATTCACAATAAACTTGTAACAGGAGTGTACATTTTGATATAACATTGGCGGTTGAAAGTGCTAAGTTACAAATTAACCTTTTCAAGGCGTTTGTGATTATTTAAGAATATTATTTGAAAAGAGAAAAATAAATCAATTAAGCCAATGTTACAATATCAAGCATACATGCATTAATTTATAAGAAAATTTATAAGTTTAAGTTCATGCTATACTTTAAAAATGAATGTACCCACCCTACTTTGAAGAATCGTCATATCGTTGTTTATCTAAAATCATAACAATCACACTAATATTATAAAGAGAGATATTAAACGAATTAATGGATTTTAATGGTACTTTGCAACAATATAGCTAACTTATCAGAGTAGTACATAGGCTATATATACTCGTATTATTCCAACGCAAAATTTTAGGGCTGAAGCCGCAGCGATACTAGTATTTAATAACCCCACCGATCCCACGACCCAATCATCATGCCATGTATACTTACAACAAATGCTAAGACAAGCTGTTGGTCTTCTAATATCTCGTTGCCAGTGGGATGACCATACGCAGCTCCCACGCACACCACACACACCAACACACACACGGCAAATAAATACTGAAACATGATTCTAGAACAAAAGAGAAGACACGATGAGTATCTCAAGTTCAAGGAGTTCAAATTTCAGTTGTACCGGCATCTGCTCGGTTAGGTTGTGTTTCGGCAGATTACAATACAAGTTCACCAGCGGTAAGACTGTTATTTCTTTATTGTTTATGCACACATACAAAATAGTCAGAACAATATATAGTGAGAAAAAAAAGTACAAAGGTACTGCTTATTCCGAATGGAATTTCTTCCAGCAGTCCTAAACAGGAAAAAAACATACTGTCTATTTACGTAAGTAAGTCTATTTAAGTAATATCAATGCTGGAGTCTCGTTCTAGAATAAGGCCGGCCTTAGAGTATTTCTCTAAGCCTTCTTACTTAACGCTGTGTCTTTTATAGCTTCAATGGTCAAGACGATGACTCTAAGCGTAAGACAGTAACGGTTCCATGCATTGAATGTTAGCAATTATACCTTGACCGACCATATGGTGTAGCGGTTGAGACGTCCGCTACACAAAGGTTTCGGGTTCGATCCCAGGCAGAACAAACATTTGTGTGCATGAACATGTCTGAATAATATGTATGTATTAACAAAAAAATATATAAGTATGTTCATCCGTTGTTTATTACTCATACTACAGCTTCACGCTTAACTTGGGTCTAGATGGCGCTGTGTAAATGTCAGTGGATATTTATTTTATTATACCTAATCCTTTACATGCTACGGCCCATTCCAACATTACACGTTCTTCCCCCTTCCCATTAAGTTGTAATTATAACTCATTGAACGGCGCATTATTATCTAATTATCCCTTATCTATAACACCAATAATATATAATTACTAACATGATAAATCAAAGCTATGATGTAAAACTTGGCCAGACTCTTGTTATCTTAAACATTAAATAGGCACGTGGATAATTAATATTAATTAACAATAACAATAACAAATATGCATGTGTTACAACTGAAGACTGAGATTCACGCATGAACTTTGTATTGTAAGTATAGGTCTCTCCTTCTTCAACCTATCGCAGTCCACTGCTTCGGTCTTCTAAATTTTGCGCCAGATATCCCGGTCCTCCGCTTTTCTCATCCAGCCTCCACCGACCTTTCGCATGTCGCCGGTCCATCGGGCCGGAGGGCGTCGTACGCTACGCTTGCCAAGACGCGGCCTCCACTCCAGAACTGGTCTACTAGCTGATCACCAGCATTTAATGACCCATTGTAGAGCCCAGGCCTTGGCGCATTGAGCTATGGGGAGATTAGGCCGTCAATAACCATGTTGGCCCAATACGGATTAGTGAGTGTTAACGACTAACATCCTAGGATTATAGTCAGGACCGACCTAAGAAATAATAATAATATTAAACAAACTTCGCCACCTAGTCCCAAACTAAGCATTTTACCTGTAATATGGTTATTAAAGAACTAATGTTTTCTGTATATTTTCTGTATTTAAATATTTTCTGTTTTTACTTTAGTGTCTCCTTTTTTTTTCTATTTTTTGTATGTGACTCACTCGCCACAGGTACAGCCAGAAAATCAGTTCTGCAGTAGTTCCCTTACTACTGCAGTTTATGCTGAGGTTGTATCTGATTGGCCACAAGGTTTTTTTTTCTAATAATAATTACTTATATGTATGTTTTATTCACATTTTACTAACCATTAGTTTAATACTACTAACTTACTTTACTTATCTTTCTTTTATTTTGTATGTTGTGGTCAATAAAAATATTTCTTTCTTTTTCTAATAGACATACTTATTAATTTTCTTTGTAAATACATACATATTATACATAAAATCACCCAGACTAATACAATCAGACATGTTCATGCACACAAATATTTGTACTGCCCGGAGATCGACGCCGGAGCCCTTGGTATAGAAGCCGACGTCTCAATCATTACACCAAATGGATCGTCCTATATCCTTACCAAACTGGGAAAAATGCACCAAATAACTTTGACGTTCCTTTCGCGGGATTGAATCGATGATACTCGGAACAGTGATTTAAATCAACCGTAAGGCAATGGAAGCAGGCACGCAAAGCCGCATATTAATTTTTCATTCATCATCATCAGCTCATTAACGCCCCCATCGAGGGGCACGAGCCTACCCGTATAGGGTGATTAGGCCTTAGTCGTCCACGCGGGCCCAGTGCGGATTGGACGACTTCACACACAACCTTTGAATCACTTCGCAGGCGTGCATGAAGGTTTCCTCACGATGTTTTCCTTCACCGTAAGAGCGTCGGATAACGTACATATATTTTCGAAAACTCGAAAACACATTGGTACGTGTCAGGATTTGAACCTCAGCCCTCCCGGTAGGAAGGCGACAGTCTTCACCATTGAGCCACCGACGCTTAATTTTTCATTATTTCTAAAAATTTGATTATGTTTTATTTCTTTAGTATTTCAAATTTATGCCAATATTGTCCCATATTAATTAGGACCATGACAGCCAAAATGCTCACGCACGAGGATGTTTTTAAGTAACAGAACAGGTTCAGAACATAACAAGGGGATTTAAAAATATTAAAAAAAAAAGAAACTCAAGCCCGACTGGTTTCATTTAATTGGGACACACCCAATTAAAGATATGACCAAATTGTTTTACAACCAAATGTTTTTTATCCAACGGATTTGTTTCGTAAACGATCGTGTATTGTATTTTGTAAATACAGATATAAATCGCGCATGACTTTCATATGTTTAACTTTAACATGACGACCTTTGTTTTCTTGTACAGCAAAATAAAATACATGTGAGTCAGGTTATCAAATCTTACATGTATATTTTCGTAATCAGTAAAAACGTGCCAACAAATATACAATGCAATATCAAGTACTAAACTATATATTTTTTTAATGATATACACGTGAAAACGCACTTAAAACATAACTAAATGAATAAATCCCAGTGACATTCACACAGCGTCATATAAATCCAAAAAAAAATATATAAATGAGATTAACACACAGCTCATATACGTCCCCACCGACAAGCACAAGGCTTGTCGGTGGGGACGTATATGAGCTGATGATGATGAATATCATATGATTGGGAAGACTAGACTGATGTCACAGACAAACAGCAGTAGTCAGATCGAAAAAAAAATCTGTATATATTAAGGTAGATACGCCATCCGTGCCTCAAAAACGAACCGTCAGAGATTACAGTTTGTAGGCTTTTGTTTAGGTAAATTTGTTCGAAATTCGAATTATGTGTATATGTGCTGTCACTGCATTCGGAACACTTTTTTCGATTGTTTTGTGAGCATATCACGAATCCATACTTTTTTACATCATTGGATCAAATGAGTTAGTATTGCAAATTTGCCAAACCGAATGAATCCTATAAAATGTATGTATGGTTTTATTATTTGTATGTATGATGTCATATTGGCAGGTAATAAATTGAAGCCCTTTCTAAACCCTTTTTAACATTAAAAATAAGGATTCGTCATGTGGATAATAGTGGGTATCGTGGCGGTAGTTAAAATTTTTGAGTTGTAATTATTTCATGATAAGGCTTTTGCATATATTTTTAACCACAATTTTTTTGTCTCAAAAAAACTTTTTGTTAGCAATTGGTAAGACGCATTTCTCAAAGACTTTAATCTTTAAGCATGTGATATCTGGCGCAAAATGGAGGTGACTTACTACTTCTTCGACGTTGCACACGAGTGGTCGTGGTCGTTATTTCAGCTGTTAGTAGGTCGCCCCTCAATAAGTACGCAGCCTTTCTGGTAAAGATGTGCAGGGAAGCTGCTTTTATTTGGTCCGTCCGTCTCATAGGCGCTTTACCTCGCGCTCGGATGCCCTCAACTTTACCCTGTACCATGAGGCGCTCGATCGACTCATTGCCACGCCGGGATACGTGTAACGTGCATGACTTACAGCAGTCTTAACCTCAAAATATCAAATTCCTGTCTCTGTTTCTTACTGAACAAGCTACCTCTCTTCTTACGCAAGGTGATACTACAAGTATACCCGCCAGAGGGTAAATCCGAGTATTTTTGGTACACATGGTAACAAATTCGTTATCAATTAATATATTTTTTATATGTACCTTATGTAAATATGTGATCTATTTACCTTTTTAAAACACAGCAGATAGTGGGTGTAAGGGTCACTGTAGATATACAAATTGGGTCGCTTCCTAGCTGCGCACGCGTTTCTATTTCTACATTAGACGGTTCACGTGGGAACTAATTTGAACTTTTAAAATATAATGAGATATATTTTTAACTACAAATATCGATACGAGTGTGCCATTTTGAATCCTGTGATCATGCTAATTGTTCGGGTTTTTTTGAAAACACATATAAGAAGACGGAAATTAAAATATCATTGGAAAACAATGACAACATTATAAAAAACATCTGACATTGTCTATGTTCATAAGTAAGTTCGTTAGCTCAGTATATACGTATAAACTGAGCTAATCGTTTTACAATTTGCTTCGTGAATAGCACGTTATTTGAAGTCTTTAAGATAAGCGCTGCCTTGAAGTAATTTTAAAACCTTTTCTTCTTGTAAAATAATAACAAAATGCGTTAAAACGCATTTAAATCCACACCAAGGTCATCTGTTAGCACTTCCCGTCAGTAGATATTAACTTTTTATCTGATAACGACCTCGAGTTTTAACAGCAAAAAATATTCGTGAAAAAGCGCAAACATAAAGGAAAAAAGCGAATTAATTTGACGCGCTCCTTTGTGGACTAGCAAAGATCAAAATAACAAAAAATATGTATTGACTTGATTATTTATTTGTTTTCATTATAATTTTACTAACTTAAATACAATAATATTTATAATATATATATATATATATATCATATATGTGTATTTTTATTTTATTATTAGTACACACTTGCCTACTTTTCTAACTTTGTTTAGCCTATAGCGTAGGCTCCTCGGTGGGGACGTATATAAGCTGATAATGATGAACTTAAATAATTTATATTGACACCTAACCAATGACTGATTATTCTAATTTCTGCCAACTACCAATTCTGGTAGCGCTAGCCTCACTCAATGTGGAAGAGGAGATCTTTCCCGACGGCAAAAGTGTACAGGGCGGTCAGGACGCTCACCTGATGGTAAGTGATATGCCTGACCTTGACAGACCAACAACATATAGACACTTACTATCCTTCATCAATGCCCCACTATGCCTGACACCCAAGACGACAGATTGCGCTATCTTATATCCAGTAATTTCACTAGCTACAGTGCCCTCATCCCGAAACACTTCTGTTTCACGGGACTATATCTGGCACTGCGGTGGTACCTACCTAGACGACTTAGCATCGAGTCTAGTACTTTTGATTCCACGCGATATCTGAGGCACAGCCAGTATTTAAACCATTACATAACCCCCCATTTCCATATCTAATTGACACACTAATTTCAATAACAAATACCGAACATAGTTAACACAAACCGCTATTAACCAGTTAAAATGCACGGACGTATCTCATGTCAAATATTATCATCAAGACGAGTCCGGATGTGAAAACGATCGGGGTTTATGACAAATGAAACATTTTTCAATCCACGTAGGTATTTAACTTAAAATTTTTCGATAGTCGCCAAATAAAATAGTAAAATTTTTGAACTTACTAGGTGCTAGACTCTGTACCGAGTTACGTAGGTAGGTATCACCGCAGTGCCATATATCGTTCCATAAAATAGGAGTGCTTTGCAATTCTCTGTTTCGGGATGAGGGCACTGTAGCTAGTAAAATTACCGGGTATAAGAGACCTAACATCTGTTGTCTCGGGCGCAGAACAATGTTGAAGGAAGACAACGACGTTATTGATTTGTTTCAACACTGCATGTCTCGGTCATGCGTATCACTAACCACCAGGTGAGCGAACTGACATAAAAATAAAATTAAGGTAAAAAAAAAAAAAAAAATTTTTAACACTAAAACTTTTACTGTTAACTTATAACGTCATTTCAAATTCAACACATTTGACATAATTTATATGTTATCGAACCCGGGACCTTTAGTGAAAGAGCCGACGTGACAACCCATTACACCTGATGGGTTGTCAATAATGAAAAAGATGTTATTCTTTCACAATTACTCAAAACTACAAATAGTCAAGATCAGTCATTATCTTTCACCTTGATTAATTATAAACCTGCCGTCATTTGCACAATATAAACACAAGATATTTTTCATGCAACCTTTTTTTAAATCTTTATTTATTGAAAGGAGTTTTGTCATACAGTGACAATGTCATTCCCGTAAGGCTTAACAAAATGTACATCATCATCATCAGCTCATTAAACGTCCCCACCGAGGGGCACGAGCCTACCCTTAAGGGTGATTAAGCCTGAGTCGTCCACGCGGGGCCAGTGCGGATTGGACGACTTCACACACAACCTTCGAATCTCTTCGCAGGCGTGCATGAAGGTTTCCTCACGATGTTTTCCTTCACCGTAAGAGCGTCGGATAACGTACATATATTTTCGAAAATTCGAAAACACATTGGTACGTGTCGGTATTTGAACCTCAGTCCTCCCGGTAGGAAGGCGACAGTCCGCACCATTGAGCCACCGACAATTTAACATTAAGTCTTTAAATAAATATATTGGAGTACATCAGCACCAGTATTCTGATCATCATCCGATACTGTTACAGAGTCCCACTTCATAGTATCTAAAAAGTCTTTGGAAGGACTCGTCACGGGCACATTCAGTTAATATGTAACATCTTCCATCTTTTGACGACCCATTTGGCGTTGCGGGTGAGACATCGACTGCAACACCAAGGGTTCTGGGTTCAATCCCCGGGCAGTACAAACTTTTGTGTGCATGAACATGTCTGTTTGTAATGGTCTGGGTGTTTTCTATGTATAATATGTATTTACAAAAAAATATATGTGTATAAGTAAGTTTATTTGTTTAGAGTGTCGGTGGCTCAGTGGTGTGGACTGTCGCCTTTCTACCGGGAGGGCTGAGGTTCAAATCCCGACACGTACCAATGTATTTTCGAATTTTCAAAAAACTATATGTACGTTATCCGACGCTCTACGTGAAGGAAAACATCGTGAGGAAACCTTCATGCACGCCTGGGAAGAGATTCGAAGGTTGTGTGTGAAGTCGTCCATCCGCTCTGGGCCCGCGTGGACGACTAAGGCCTAATCACCGTATACGGTAGGTTCGTGCCCCTCGTGGGGACGTTTAATGAGCTGATGATGATGTTTATTTTTGTTTAGTACCCATAATACAGGCTTCACGCTAACTTGGAGCTAGGGCGTTGTGTGAATCTCAGTGAATATTTATTTATTTATTCCAATAAACCACATTTAGCACAGTTAGCCGTTAATCCTATCTACAAGTGTATTGACATGACTGAAATTGTGACCGTTTTTATTTATAACAAAAAAAAGCAGTGCACTGTTGCTTTTAAATTTTCCCTAGACTATTTACGACACCAGTAATCGCGTTGAGAAATAAATAGTCTAGGTTGACATGGTTGTCTCGAAAGTCATTCAATCTAGTATTAGTGCTGATGGTAAGGCACTTTTTATATTACGGAGTTACCTTTGTCTCCTAATAAACCCTAACAGAGGTTGAGATTCCCTTAGTTTTAGTAAACCCAAGAGACCTTTGACTAAAAGTCAATATGCTTTGAAATAATCCTATAAATTTTTGTCACATTACTTGGACGACCCATGTGGTATAATGGTTATGACGTTAGATACTACACAAAGGGCTCCGGGTTCGATACCCGGGCTATACAAATATTATTGTGCATGAACATCTGATTGTATTGGTCTAATTGTTTTGTAAGTATTGCTATGTATTTCCAAAAACACTAAATATACAATGATACGTCAACATTTTTTGTACTCTAATACTGTCTTAAGAGATGGCGGTAACTCCTCTGGTTAATACCACTTCGCTCGATATTTTCAATTCTAAACCGGAGATGTTTAGTCGAGTCATTATTGGCATAATGTGGTTCCGTAATTGAAATTTTAATTTACAGTCGTTCAATCTTCTTTTGATATCAATTTATAAAACTGTATTTATAATACCAAAGCTTTTATTATTTTTAAAATCGCAAATAAGCTTGCGAGAAAGCATAATTTCCCTGGACCACTAAAACAAAACAAATGTCATTAAATAAACACAACCATGGCTACGACGTTTGTTTTACAGCACATAACTATATATCCGCAATACAAATAAACAATGGATTACAAAAACTTAACAGCGCAAGGTAAGTATACTCCTTAATGGTGTTTTTAATATTTTACGAGCCCGCTGATAGACTAGGAAGTGTGGGCGTTAACAGAAATTGGAAATAAAGTTCAATTTGCTGCGAGGAAATACTGATCTCACCAAAAACATTCTGTAAAAAAATCTAGCCAAGTCTCGATGGAGCAGCTTGATTATCTCTAAAAAGTAATTAAATCAAGACAAAGACGTGCCAAGTCTAAGGTTCCTTACTGCGATTACTTTATTATTATGGTTGATGTTGTGTGACTTGGCCGTTGAAGAGTATAGGATACAAAACACAAGGATACAAAACCAGGTGCTCCTTGACACCATTGCACTATTCTATCGCCAGAACCGCTACCCATTGACGATACAAATTTGCCATTTGGAAAACGGTGATTAAATAACCCGTCGATTGTAGGCTTAAAGCCACTAAAGTATAAAAAATGTTCAACGGCCAAGTCACACAACATTAACCATCATATTTAAGTAATCGCAGTAAGGAACCTTAGACTTGGCACGTCTTTGTCTTGATTTCATTACTTTTTAGAGATAATCAAGCAGCTCCATCGAGACTTGGCTAGATTTTTTACAGAATGTTTTTGGTGGGATTTCACTTCTTTTTGTAGAAACTTAATAGGAATATTGGACGACCCATTGGTGTAATGGTTGAGACGTCGGCTACTACACAAGGGTTCCGGTTCGATCCCCGGGCACAATACAAATATTTGTGTGCATGAACATGTCTGTTTGTATTGGCCTAGCGCGCTCGAATTGGCGGGGGTACTATCGTGCCCCCCAATTTTTGACATCAGATGAAGCGGCCCACCATGTTGAATATATATTGTTTGAAGGCGGTATGTCGATCTCTTATAGTTTGGCTGGGCTCTTTTGTTATAAGCAGGGTCACCAGGTGCTCCAGATCTTCGATTATCCAAGTTTTTGTAGCTTTCCCTTTATATAGCCATTAAACCCTAACTCTGTACCGAATTTCAGCTCTCTGAGTTAATGAGAAGTACTAGTTCTATTTTGATGATCATGAGTGAGTGAGTGTCTATCTGTCCAAAATGCGAAACTTTGCTTTCGCTTAACGTCGGAACTAAATGACCTACAGACATAAAATTTGGGATTTAAAGTATGTTATGTTGCTAGATGACGAAAATTGCAGCGCTCTGGTATTTTCCAAAGGTTCTGAAATTGGGACCTGAAAATGCGGCGAAATGGATCCTGTAAAGGATGGTACGGCAGTGTTTGCTTCGCGCTCGACTTAGGGCACTGCCGTGCCCCCAGGTTCGTGAGTGCTTCTAAGGTTTGGATGGAATGTTATTTATGACTGAAAATAACTAGTTTAAGTAAGAGAGGGTTCTCTTCAACCTATCGTTGTCCAATGCTGGAAACAGGTCTCCCCTAATTTGCGCCAGATATCCCGGTCCTCCGCTTTTCTCATCCAGCCTCCACCCGCTGGTGGGACCGACAACTTGCGAAAGGTCGCTACCTTTCGCAAGTTGTCGGTCACTCGGTCCGGGCGTCCTACGCTACGCTTGCAAAGACGCGGTCTCCACTCCAGAACTCGTTTGCTCCAACGACTATCGGTTCTGCGATATACGTGACCAACCCACTGCCACTTCAACTTGCTGATCCGGCGGGCTATGTCGGTAACTTTAGTTCTTTTACAGATTAAATCGTCCGTTGTTTCGTTTACATTACAGGCTTATGCTTAGTGGGACTAAATGGTGCTGTGCTGGCAATGTTAGTGGATATTTATGCATTTATTGTACTTCTTAACATGGCCACTTATTCGTACACCAAAAGCATGAATACTATTTAAATCAATTGGCCAAGCGCGAATCAGAGTCATTTTTTACACTTTGGAAGTATCTCTCGCGCAAAGTATTTTATAAAAAAATATATTTAAAACCATATTATTATTTTTTAAGATCGTTACCCCATACGTGGGGGTACGATTTAAAAAAAATGAGTTTCAGTTCAATGTATGGGAAATCCAAAAATATATTCATTTTTTTAAGTTTCTAGTCAAAGTGCTTATAGTTTCGGAGAAAAAAGTGTGTGACATACGGACGGACAGACAGACATACTTGACGAATCTATAAGGGTTCCGTTTTTTGCTATTTGGCTACGGAACCTTACAAACCGATATAACACAGACAAGCATATTATCCCTTAACTACCCGTTCGTTTGTTTGACGCCCAAAATCTCTATCCATATCATAGCATTCCTTTTTTGTGTAAAAACGTTCAATACAATTACATACAATAAAATATCAAACTGAATTCAGTTAATCTTTCCTCAATTAGTAACCGTAATCTAACCGTCGAAGAAATAAAAGTAATTTCAGAAGAGCCTTGATAACCCAAAGAAAACATTTGAATAATATACTCACATAAGTTTTCTTGACTAATAAATAACACTTAAATTATAATAAAAGTTAAAACTAAACGGCAATCGGTGCAAGGCAAGCAAGCCGTGCGCCGATCGCGCACTCACTGAGCGATGCTCTGGCGACCTGCGGGATTTATCTTAGTTATCTGTGAATTTATGACGCTTTACGTAATAGTAATTTGCTTAAATAATCATCAGCCTATAACAGCATACTGCAGGGCATAGGCCTTCCAGCGCAGTTTTTTTTTTCGAACTGACTACTGTTGTTCGCCACAGATAGCCTTTAAAGCTTCACCGGGCGCATGGCTCTCAGCCTTAAACATTTACACAACGAGCCTAAGAGCGTTTCAGAGTGGGACTCGAACCTCGGCTTAAGGCGTGAGCTTGGTAGCCTAGATAAGTTTTGGGAGAAAAGCGGCCCGGCACACGCAGGTTACGCGAATAGGGACTGAAAGAACCTACAGGGACACGCGACGATGGCCCCCGCCGGCGGGGACCGATTTTTGTATAGTGTTGTAATGTTTTAGCTATCTTGGCAGCGGTGACCGTGATAGGGTCGTTGGGCTTTTTAGGAAGTTCAGAACCCTGCCCATCATCATCATCATCATCAGCTCATTAAACGTCCCCACCGAGGGGCACGAGCCTACCCGTATAGGGTGATTAGGCCTTAGTCGTCCACGCGGGCCCAGTGCGGATTGGACGACTTCACACACAACCTTCGAATCTCTTCGCAGGCGTGCATGAAGGTTTCCTCACGATGTTTTCCTTCACCGTAAGAGCGTCGGATAACGTACATATATTTTTCGAAATACATTGTACGTGTCGGGATTTGAACCTCAGCCCTCCCGGTAGGAAGGCGACAGTCCGCACCACTGAGCCACCGACGCTGTGCCCAAATTTACAGATTTAATGTCACTTGGACATAAATAATAGTTGCCCTAGTGGATGTTTCGCTTCCATTGTAGAGGACCACAATTGCAGAGTAGGTGCATTGGTGTCTCTCTCTCCGCGCAGAATCTGCAAGTTTCCGAGTCACTTAGCTTCATTTTGTGAAGGTGGCTTTTCAGCTTGCAGTCAGTGCCGTTACAAGAGCCCTGACCTTGGTTTACTGAACTGTAACAGTTCAAAGGTTCGCTTCTTCGAATAGACATCGATTAGCGCTTTTGAGTGAGCCCTCCGGTGACTTTAGCCAGTAGTTAACAGAGTCCTCGAGGAGCTTCCGTTATCTCTAACCTCAAGTTAAGCGTGAAGCCTGTTATATGGATAGGTACTGTCAAATTGGTATTCCAAAGACATATAAAGAAAATCCATAAGCAAACCTAGAGCCCTTGAATATTATATCAATAAACTCATCATTTTATTAAATGTTACCAAGTTCAGTACGGTGAAGACACTCACCTGATGGTAAGTGATACGCCTGATCATGACAGAGCGCAATTGGAGGAGACAAACAACTGATAGACAGTTTATTATTCTCCATCAACGGTGCACTGCGCCCGTCATCCGAGACAACAGATGTTACGTCTCTTATACCCAATAATTTCGCTAGCTACAATGCTCTCATTCCGAAACATAAAGTGCAAAACACTTCTATTTGACAGTACGATATCCGGCACTGCGGTGGTACCTACCTAGACGACTCAGTACCGAGTCTACCACATAGTAACATGCCAATAATTAAAAGGAAGTTTAGAACAAAGGATTGCTTTCTTTCTAACTTGTTAGAATCATTACGTATTTTAGGTCGCATCGAAGCTGTGCAGTAAACATCAATTTAACCAATATTAAAGTATCAAAAACGCTAATTAAATTCCCATCAATCTAAAATATGCATTATCAACTCGTTTAAGATAAACATTAATTTGTTGTTGCCTCCGAAAACCGGTGTCGATGATAATTTTGTGGTTTTAATACTTCCATATTTTTTTTTAAGAAATTCCTACTTGGTATATACTTGTACTTGTTAAAAAATATGTAAATGATACAGGGATACCCATATGATTAAAACAGTAATTTAATCAATTCTTAAGCGATTTGATCAAAACAGAAAAGATAATTTAAAAATATCATCACAATTTTATGATTTCCCTGTGTAAATCTAGTGATTTAGTCAATATCAAAACGAGCATACGGTTCATTTGATGCTAAGCGATGAAGCCATCCATCGTCATCATTAAAGGTCCCCACCGAGGCACGAGCCTACCCGTAAAGCCTTAGTCGTCCACGTGGACCCAGTGCGGATTTGTCGACTTCACACTGAACATTTGAATTTGAATCTCACCGCAGGCGAGCGCAGGTTTCTTCACGGTGTTTTCCTTCACCAAGCGTTGGATAACATAACTATAATTTTGAAAATTGGAACGTAAAATTATTCATTAAAATTTTAAAAAAGAGCATTTGATCAAAAGCACGAGCACACTACTGTGTGTCAACCATTAGTTTTATGGTTTCACAAACTATATTGAAAATTTTTCATGTATTTGATCCATAGGACTTTATACGCCGGCACTCGAACTAATAATGAATGAAATAAAAATTCTGCCCAACTGACACGATGGGCAGAATTTTTCAGCGGACACTAAATGGAATTGTGCATGTAGTTACTTTATTATTTAACTAAGGGCCTAACCTGAACAGCGACTACACAGTTCGCTGAAGTAACACGGCAGTTGATTCTTTCTTCTAAAAAATATTCTTACAGTAATAAAAAAAGGATTTCTAAACAATAAATTGATAAATATAGCATTACTAACAAATTGTGTGTGAAATTTGAAAAAAAGTACAACATAAAAGTAGTTTCTGTCAGGTACTAGACTTGCTTGAATCTTACCAGGAAAGTACGATCAAAAGGTTGTAAAGCACCTTGCTAAGCTACGCAATTAGTTCTATATCTTTTATCTAGGTGGCGCTGAACCATAGTTTTTTTATTAGTGCTACGAAATACTAAAATTTTTACAATTTTCTTTTTACCTGAAAATGTTACTGGAAAGTTGATGGAAATAATGATGAGCATGTTTAAAGCTTTAATGCAATAAAAGACAATACCAATCTTGTAACGCCAATATATATTTTTAATAGAGTTAATCCCATAAATCGATTTTTCGCCAATATTGCGTTTTAGCTGTTTCTTAAAATTTAAATTTTGTGTTCCATAAATTTCATAACTTAATGGCGAAATTGGAAATAAGTAGGTTTAGAAAACGCAATCAGTCTTGGATTCGATTACTGGCTTGAAATTCGTAAGAGGTTTACTAACTTTATTCCTCGGTTTCACTTATAGTATTTTTACATTGTCATGAAAGTATGAAAGAAAATATTTGTATTAAATTTGTAAGAAAATATATGTATATATAAGTGGCTAGTATCGCGTCGTCGTGAAAACGATTTAGTAATACCTACAGGCAACCTGACATTATATAAAAATGGATCGTACTATATGGCCATTAAGGTGTTTAACCATTTACCTAATAATATAAAAGCCCTCCAGTCCAGTAAATTTGAATATGAGCTTAAAAAAATATTAATTAATAAGTGTTTTTATACTTTGAAAGAATATTTTGGCACCAGAATATAAAATTTATTTAATTGTTTTTTTTTTGTTGTTGTGTGTTTCCTAATTTAATTTAATTGTATTATATTATGTATTTAATAAATTAATTGATTATTTTATTTAATTTGATTTAAGTAACGAATTGTTGTGATGGCGTATTATTATAGAAATTTAAGTTTAAATGATTAAAAACATGTAATTTGTTTATTAAATGTTTAAATATTGTAATGCCCTGACAGGGTCATGTTGCAGAATGTATATTTTACCAATTTAAGAACTTTATGTAACCAAAATGAGCATAAAGGAAATATGAAATATTTTATGATCTAAGCGAACTCGCTAGCCGCTCCGTCTTTAATCGCTACACAACAAGCATGTAGGATGCTGACAGCGCCATCTAGTCCCAATTTATGCAAGAAGAGTGTGTGTTATGGGCACAATATTATTATATGCCGTACACTAACGTCAGTTAAGGGCGTTTATATGGTATAATTTTTAGTTTGGTGATAAATAATTTAAATTGTGCACGATTATACATACTATTAGTGATTTTTACATGCAAAATCCCTTATTATTTTTAATATATAAGTTGATAGAATATAAAGATAGATAACGCGCAATGGAGAGAGCTATGCTCGGGGTCTCACTTAGGGATAAGATCAGAAATGATTTAATCCGTAAGAGAACTAAAGTTACCGACATAGCCCGCCGGATCAGCAAGTTGAAGTGGCAGTGGGCTGGTCACGTATGTCGCAGAACCTATGGCCGTTGGAGCAGACGAGTTCTGTAGTGGAGACCGCGTCTCGGCAAGCAGCGTAGCGTAGGACGCCCTCCGGCCGATGACTTGCGGAAGGCGCTGGTGGAGCTGGATGAGTAAAGCGAACCGGAGTATCTGGCGCAAAATGGGACTGCGATAGGTTGAATAGAAAGATAGATAGCATGTGTTAATATTTTCTGGTTTTCCATACAAAAACTGGCCGTATTTGGACACACTTTTGATGTTAGCGAGTCTCCGTCCGTATTTTTTATACATCCATGCCATATATAACCCAATACAGTTGTCTGTCCATGCCGTTGGTACGTAGGTATAGATTATATTTTAAACGGTTAGAGTACTTAAATTAGTACTCACGTAACGCGGGGTACACAAATTAACAGTGACAAAATGGCGGACGCCCCACTTCGAATACTAAAGACTTGACTAATTGAAAGTTTATTACAAGGGTGCAAAGATCTGTAAAACTTAACATTAATGAGTTTACTCAATGGAGGGTGGATAGTCAAGTTTAAGAAGCCAATGAAAAATCCATTTATACATTTAGACTGGACAAGCCGCCAAGTTTATAGGCAGTCCAGTGTCGCAATTTCTTTTCGGTTCTTACCTGTGAAAAGTTATTATATTTCTTGGTAAATTCACTTATTCATTGCGATGATGGCATGTTACAATTGCACAGGATGGCATTTTGGAAAAAAACGGTAATTTCTTCTAATATTCGTGCGTGTTAACTCGTCTCACAGAGCGTAAACTGGCAGCCAGTGTATGCTCGTTGAGCTTACATTTGTCGCACTTTAAACGCGGCTTGCCCCATCTCCTGTATTGGGAAATCTGTGGTTGGGACATTACAAACATTTGTGTGCATGAACATGTCTTTTTGTATTGTTCTGGGTGTTTTCATAATACAGTATTTACAAATAATTCGGCGGCATTCGGCAAATGACGTCAAGTCCAAGTCCGCCTTCAAGATGAAAATCTTTAGGCTAAGTATTTTACACTGACTAGACATCTACACTAACTGCGGTATTAGCTCACAAGTTTAAAGTTACTCATTGGGCAATGGATTAAGCTATGCTTAGGATTTTTCCCAGGTATAAAATCAGAGTCGCCTTCCTATCGGGAGGGCTGTGGTTCAAATCCCGCCACGTACCAATGTGTTTTCGAATTTTCGAAAATATATGTACGTTATCCGACGCTCTTACGGTGAAGGAAAACATCGTGAGGAAACCTTCATGCACGCCTGCGAAGAGATTCGAAGGTTGTGTGTGAAGTCGTCCAATCCGCACTGGGCCCGCGTGGACGACTAAGGCCTAATCACCCTATACGGGTAGGCTCGTGCCCCTCGGTGGGGACGTCTAATGAGCTGATGATGATGATGATAAAATCAGAAATGATGATATGAGTGAACATAGCCCGCCGGATCAGCAAGTTGAAGTGGCAGTGGGCCGTTCACGTATGTCGCAGAACCGATGGCCGTTGAAGTTGAAGTTCTGGAGTAAAGACCGCGTCTTGTCAAGCGTGGCGTAGGATGCTCGGACTGATGGACCGACGACTTGCGATAGGTCGCTGGTGGAGGCTGGATAAGAACAAACGAAACCAGTGTATCTACCGCCGAATAGAGTAGATATGTGTGGCGATAAGTCGAAAATAAGAGAAGATAGTTCCATTTATTAAGACCTAGGAGCAGTAGACTCTATTTGATTGTAGCTAATCTGTTACATATAAATAATATTGGAGTGGCTGTTTGTAATACAAGTTTTTTTCTTCATGCATACCTACGGTTTATAACAGTTTTAAAAACTTTTGTCTGTCTGTTTGTCACGCGTTTGATTTGGACGGGATTTTTTTGGCAGGAAGCTGATGGAATAAGGAATAACACAGGATACTTTTAATAAAGACAATAATTTTTATTTTGGAAAAACAAAGCAATGTATTTCGCGCGGCGGTCGCGTTACTTATAACGGAGTCATTTTAGGTTGTTTTAGTGCCTGAGAATATATTAAAACGCGAGTAATTCCGCGGGAACAACTAGTTCGTTATAAATATGTTTACGTACCTCATGCGTGTTTCAAGTATACAGCCACAATTATGTCGGACCTGCATCGAGTTCATGTTCACGCGTGCATTTAGTGCTTGAATAACACCCAAACTGGCACTAACATTACAATGAACAAACAAACACGTTTCGCACAATCTTTTGTTTGAACAGCCGGTTAAGATTTATGCAAACAAATCGACTTTATGATGAAGATAACACAGCACTATCCTATTTGATCCCCGCACTAGTGGTCACATAAGTTTTGTAAAAACTTAATTAAATAATAGATTTATTTGCACAGACATCCGAATATACAATTAGACTGGACAAGCCGCCAAGTTTATAGGCAGTCCCAGTGTCGCAATTTCTTTTCGGTTCTTACTTGTGAAAAGTTATTATATTTCTTGGTAAATTTACTGATTCATTGCGATGATGGCATGTTACAATCGCACAGGATGGCATTTTGGGAAAAAACGGTAATTTCTTCTAATATTCGTGCGTCTTGACTCGTCTCACAGAGCGTAAACTGGCAGCCAGTGTATGCTCGTTGAGCTTACATTTGTCGCACTTAAAAACGCGGCTTGCCCCATCTCCTGTATTGGGAAATCTGTGTTTATTTGGGTTTAAGTTTTCGTTATGATGTATAATTTACCTATACCAGTTATGTAAGGTCTGTGTAGATTTTGACTACCCATTTGGTGTAGCGGTCGAGATATCGGCTGGTAAACCCAAGGGTTCCGGGTTTGATCCCCAGGCAGTACAAACATTTGTGTGCATGAACATGTCTGTTTGGGCTCACTGAAAATCGGCGTCAGGGTCCGCTCATAGGGGGCCCTGGCTTATGCTGAGTGAGTCCGTTAGTCTAGACGTCGTAGCACGCCACATATTTGTTAATCATAAGTTTGTAGTAAAACTGTATATACATAGTTCATTTCTCACATTAATTAGTTGTAATATGCGATGTTTCGATTTAATAAATGCCTTTTTTCTTTCTTTGTAACCCACCAAGAGGCAAGAGTCTACCCGTATAGGGTGATTAGGCCTTAGTCGTCCACGAGGGCCCAGTGCGGATTAGCTGACTTCACGCACAACCTTTGAATCTCTTCGCAGGCGTGCGCAGGATTTCTCACGCTGTTTTCCTTCTCCGTAAGAGCGTGGGATAACGTACATGTAATTTCAAAAATTGGAAAACATATTGGTACGTGGCGGGATTTGAACCTTCGCCTTCACAGTCGGAAGGCAACAGTCCACACCATTGAGCCACCGACGACCTAGACCGAGAATATTATCTCGTATTATTGTCTGTTTCACGAATTTTCCCAGAAAAAGTGGCAATTAAGTTGTTCAAAAGTATAGCAAGTTTTAGATAGTTATGTGCAAATTCAAAATGGGTTCCGATCCAAATGTACTGGACCTTCTCTGTAAGGAATACCCCTAAATGTTTACCTAAGACTTCAGCCGGTAACTCTGGCACTTTAAGACAAATTGGGGAACGAATGTGGTAAGGTTCGAGGTTGCGTTGTTAGTGTTGGTTCTGTAGCGATCGTATGCTAATTCAATATTTTTTAAAAACATAATTTAACCTTCATGATCTTGGTAAATTACTTATACGTCCCCACTGAAGACCACGAGCTAACCCGTAAAGGGGCCTTAAAGGGGCCTTAGGCCTTAGTCGTCCACGCAGGCCCAGTTTGGATTAGCTGACTTCACGCACAACCCATGAACTTCTTCGCAGGCGTGTGCAGGTTTTCCTTGCCTCATGATATTTTCATTCACCGTAGGAGTGTCGGATAACGTACATATAATTTCGAAAATTCTAAAATACATTGCTACGATTTCGATTATTCGCAATAATTGAACATGCGCCCTCCAGATCGAAAAGCAACAGTCGACACCAATGGGCCACCGACGCTCGATTTTATTGTAATTCATCATCATCAGCTCATTAAACGACCCCACCGAAGGGCACGAGCCTACCCGTATAAGGTGATTAGGCCTTAGACGTCCACGCGGGCCCAGTGCGGATTGGACGACTTCACAAACAACCTTCGAATCTCTTCGCAGGCGTGCATGAAGGTTACCTCACGATGTTTTCCTTCACCGTAAGAGCGTCGGATAACGTACATATATTTTTCGAAAATTCGAAAACACATTGGTACGTGTCGGGATTTGAAGCCCTCCCGGTAGGAAGGCGACAGTCCACACGATTGAGCCACCGACGCTCTTATTGTAATTAAATAAAATTATTTGCATATTTCTTAAGTGAGAGCAAATTTAGAAAATAATAGCTAAAAATACTTCATTTGACGGCCAGTAAAATGTCGAACATTGGGCCTTTTTCACTATTAGGAAGGGTTTTGCCAAAATCAACATGCCTGCAGGTTGGTTGGAAACAGCAATATTCAAAAAGTTAGGTGTGATAACAGAGTGTTTCCTGCCGAATTGTCTCTATTATAAGTCGCCTTTTACGGCACCTGCGGTAAGAGTAGTTTTGTTAACCATTGTGATATTATCTGCTGCCAAAATATATACAAAATCAAAGAGTCGCTGGTTGTAAAATAAGTATATTTTCACTTTTCACGTTGTCTTCGAGCGGATAAATAAAAATGAAACGATTAAATTCGATCATATTCCGCTTCGCTTATGACACTGTCGTGTGCCTATCGACCGATACGAGTGTGTACCTAAAGTTGGTAGATTCATAGAATCAAAAGATGTTCGCTCCAGTTTAACTTCGAAGATCTTGTTTTCACAAAAATACATGAATAATATCGAGTTATCAACTGAGTACTTGAGGAGGAACAATACTATTTAACAAGCATTTAACCCTTTGACCGCCAGTGACGCCATACCATTTAAAGGTTGTGCATGAAGTCAGTTAATCCCTCGTGGACGACTAAGGCCCATTTACGGGTAGGCTCGTGCCCCTATGTGGGAACATTTTAACAATTTTTGCAATGAGCTGATGATGATGATGCAGGCGTATCACTTGCCATCAGATGAGCAAATGCCCTCAGGCACCTATAGTATTTATTGGTTTTGGAGATACAATCGATAGATAGATAGATTGGACTCGGATGTAGTTACGACGTATACTTCTTGCCAGTTTTCCAACGATGTAGAATTGAATTTTCCGATTGAATTCAACCAATTCCGCTTACGTTGTAACTCCCTTGTATTATTTTCGTCCGATGTACAAACAATGTGACAACTCGATTGGACTCGTTTGCTATCGATTTTATAAGCCCTAGTGGCGCTTGTTTGATTTTAAAGCTAAAACTGTAAAGATTGGTCACTGCAATGTAGGTTTTAATATTCTGCATTTCAAAAACTATGTTGTACCTCAGATAATATAATATATAATAGTATATATTATATTATCTGTGGCATACTTGTACTATGTTCTACGCAGCTTGACGGTTGGTTAGTTTCACATCGAATCAAATTAAGTATGGTTAAATGGGTCAGAGAAATAAACGAATAATTTTTGACAAAATTATCACTCATTCAAACACAACACATCAAGACTCATTCTTTAAAGTTTATTGAAACCTGAATTAGAGTAAGACCACCCTTCAATATAAAAAAGCGAAACAAAAAGTTTTAAGTATTTCAATAAAAAAATCTCTGACCTTGAAATACCAAAAACATTTTTCATATAAAATTTGGGCAGCTATCCACACATAGTTGGAGCACAAGATCTGGAGTGGAGACCGCGCCCTGGCAAGCGCAGCGTAGGACGCCTCCGGCCCGATGACCGACCACTTGCGAAAGGTGCTGGTGGATGAGAAAAGCGGAGGACCGGGATATCTGGCGCAAAATGGGGAAGACCTATGAAGAGAGAGAGAAAGAGAGATCTTCACATATTATATTCATATGCCGTACACTTGGTCATTATTTGTCAAAGCTTAGGTACCTATTTTAAGTTATAAATGTTATAATAGACTAATATAATATTCAAATCTACAAATTTTAACCGATAAAATAATATTTAGGTCATACGTAAGTACAAGACAACAAAAGGACCCAGGCTTTTGTAATATAGAATATTACTTGAATGGACCAACTCTTTGTCTAGGAACAAAGATGCTCGTTGCTTTAGGTAAGTTTGTTCCCTTTTTGTAGCATAATAATTTGTGCAACTCGTTAGTGTTTCTGCAATTAGTTCTTCGATAATTTCTTTTAAATCTTTAGCAATAATGCCTACTGTTGGACACGGTCTAAGGTTGCCAACCCCGAAACGAAATTCCTTGTACGTACATAAGCAGCTAAAAATCTCGTACTTTGACTTTCGAACCTCGTACATCAAAAAAAAAACGCTTTTATCGTTAAAAATACTAAATAGATTAAAATTTTCTAGCTTCTTACTAAAAAAACATCACTTTGTGAAAGAGACGACTAATGCGGAGCACAAAATGTTTTATTAATCAGGGATTTCCGGTTGACATAGCTACTACAGCCTGCAGACAATGATCGCCTAACTGAACCAATGTTTTTTTC
>PQWD01013442.1:0-26331 GCA_019425675.1 Leucinodes orbonalis | reverse complement strand
TTTAAATTGAAATGTGCAACAGTAGTAGGTTATACGCGGTCGTGCGTAGCACGTGTAGATAGTCACAAAACATAATAGATGAATCTATTGTCTACGCGCGTGCTACGTTCGAGCGGAAAATTTATAGTACCATTCATAGGACAATGCCTCGCTATGGACCTACTGGTGTTTTACTTTCTCGACTTGTATCCTACTGAAAACAGGTAAAAAAAACGAAAATCAAAAAACGAAAATTTAATTTGAAATCTGTATTAAATGTAGGTCCTTACAGAACACTTTTGATTTTCAAATAATCATTGGTTTGCACTATAGTTTTCTACTGAGAAGAACCTAGCAAAAAACTCAGTGAGAACTCTTTTGGCTAACCACTTGAATGTACAAATCACTCTATATTCACTATATATTTGTTTGGTTACCACCAGGGGTATGGCAGCGTGCCTCAGCATCATGGTGGGGCGGACGGCCACCTTCATTGGCATCAACCTCGTGGGGAACCTCATCTTCAGCCACTGCGAGCTCACCTTCTACCTATGGTCGCTGTTTGTCTTTAGTAAGTACAAGGTTCAAAGACGAGCTGCTCGGATCGTCAATCCGGATATTTCCGATCGGCTGAATCTTTTAGGTTTGCGTAGAGATGTGGCTTCACTTTGCATCCCCTATCGCGTATATGACGGAGAGGTTTCCGAGGAATTATTCAGACTCATTCCAGCTGCAACATTCCACTACCGTGATGAATGAAAGATGAATGGAAGTCCTCGACAGTACGTTTTTGTCGTAATTTCTTGCCACGGCCGCCAAAATTGTGGAATCAGTTACCATTGAATTATTCCCTGAGCGATACGACCTGGCGATCTATAAAAAGAGAGCGTAGGCCGGCAACTTATTCCTTTGCCCTCTGGTATTGCAAGTGTACATGGGCGACGGTGTCGTATACCGTCAGATGAGCCGTCTGCTCGTTTGTCCGCTATCACATAAAAAGTACAAGATTTGATTTATAAATGGATGCTTCATCATCATTTGGCGACTCATTTGGTGTAATGGTTGAGACGTCTGCTACTATACCAAGGGTTCCAGGTTCGATTCCCGGGCAGTACAAACATTTGCATGCATGAACATATCTGTTTGTAATGGGTGTTTTTTAATATTTATGTATTTACATATCTGGCGCAAAATGGGGGAGACCTATGTCCAGCAGTGGACTGCGATAGGTTGAATAGGATGTATTTACAAAAAATAATATATAAGTATGTTTATCCGTTGTTTAGTACCCATAAGGCTTCACGCTTAACTTGGGGTTTGATGGCGCTATGTGATGTCTGAGATAGTTATTGTATATATTATTACCGCCTTATTTCGACGGCTGAGCCAAGGCCTTCCCTAAGGGGCCGTCCATAATCACGTGATCTTTTTTTGCATTTTAAGCCCCCCCTCCCCTTTGTGATACGTAGTGAGGTTTAAGTCTACCTCCTCCCTCCCTTCTCAACATCACGTGTATCTTTAATACCTACAAAGAATTTTAAGACTTTCAAATATAACCTTTAATACAGGTTATAAACTATAATTTTATTTTATTCTGAAATTAAGGACCATGATAAAAATGTCTACACTAGGTAATACACGTGATATCTCACTACACCCCCTCTCCCCTTGTGTAATTTTCGTGTTTTATAAAAACCCCTCCTCCCCTTCGAGCCTCACGTGATTAATGGACAACCCCTAATGATTTCTCGCGTACCGATCCCTAGCATTTGACAGCTGTGTGAATGTTTGTGTATCTGTCTGTAGACTCTTAGACATAAGTCTCCCCCATGTTTGAGGTCATTTATTTTATTTCACTTATACGTCCTGACCGAGGTACACGAGCCTACCCGTAAAGGATCTTTATGTCCTAGTCGTACACGAGGGCCGAGTGCGGATTCACCGACTTAACGCACAACCTTTGAGATTTATCGCAGGCGAGCGCAGGTTTCCTCACGATGTGTTCCGTCACCGTAAGAGCATAGGCTAAACGTACACAATGGTGCGTGGCAGGATTTGAACCTGCACCCTCCAGATCGGAAGGCAACAGTCCACACCAATGAGCCACCGACGCTTCCTATTTTATTAATATTAGCTTTTTAAGTAGATTAGTACAAAGCATTAAAGCCTTTTTTATTTTTTCAGGTAGCCTTGTTACTGCCTGGTTCCTACCGTCGGATAAACCACCGGTCAAATCTTCAGGTGTTTAATACTGAGTTGTGACGTCATCTCTACAACCTCTACTTATATATACGATGAGATTGTGACTTGCAGTATGTATTTTCATTTTGTTAAATGGACCACTTTTGGTAACGGTACGCTGGGCTTAGGCATGTGACAATCGAATCGAAACGATTATCGCTAATAGTATACGATTAACATAAGGGTGCCAGATTACTTCAAGCTTTTGCAGGTAAAGTAAATTTTTTTCTTAATTTCATCGCGGCACGTGCCAGGTCGCTTTTTCCCAAACATATACTAGGTTACCTAGTCCCCAGCAACGCCCTAATTTCAGGTTAGGTCTGGAACTGTAAAAATACTGTTTGAAATTCTTCAAATACCTGAATATACTTTATTTCGTGAAAAACAAGCTGGCAACCCTAGTGATGTTACTCGTATCGTTGTATGTCATTCTTACAATTAAAACTATTGGCGATAATCTCTATGGAATCACACCGAATTTGTCTGGCAGCCAGTTCCTCCAATACTAACGTGTGTGCTTAAGATAATTATGAAATTGTCTGTGATTCTAGTTTAATATAGGTATTACTTTAAAGGTATTATAGACAATGTTACCAGTGTATATGAATGTAACGAATTAATGCCAGTTAAATAGTGTTGTTATAACATTTGAATTTGACCTTTTAACTAGTCAAACTAGTTACTAGTGAAGTTTGTTATGCGCTAATGTGTCATTACACTAAGTTCTATGCTGTCAAGGTTTGACAGCATAGAACTTGAAACATAGAAGAACAGCATAGAACGTGTTGACGACCCATTTGGTGTTGCGGTTGAGAGGTCGGCTGCAACACCGAGGGTTCCGGATTCGATCCCCGGGCAGTACAAACATTTGTGTGCATGAACATGTCTGTTTGTAATGGTCTGGTGTTTTCTATGTATAATATGTATGTATTTAAAAAAAAATTATATAAGTATATTTATCCGTTGTTTAGTACCCATAATACAGGCTTCACGCTTAACTTGGGAACTAGATGGCGCTGTGTGAATGTCAGTGGATATTTATATTTATAAGGTATAACTAAAATAGCGTTATCTAAAATCTAGTCTTTTTCTGATTGTTAACCTTTCAATGATTAAAAAGTTTTTTGTTTATTTGTAAAATTAAGAAAAAACTATCAATATATATTTGCAACTTTTAGCCTAGTTTTGGTACCTTATTCTTATGTAGGATTTTCCAATAAAAAGTAACACGCCGTTGAATTTTTGCTATGTTTTCCTCGTGTAATAATAAAGGCTTTGATAGATAATGTTATTTTAGTCATAATAAGGCAGTATGACACTGTTAAGTGCATGAATGAGATTGTGTCGGCACATTTATTACTTAAGAAATAAGCGCTTAATGAAACGCAGCCAGAACATAAATAATTAATTGAACTTTATTTACTTAAAGCTAACATATAAATTTTTATAGCTAATATAAAAGAATAATTGTGTTTACTATCTAGTTAACGCATCACAGTTTTGATGTTTTTCATAAGTTTTTAAGTTATCCTAAAAATATATTTTCAATAATATTAATTTATTATGAGTATATAAAAATACATTTATCAATATGTACTGATGATATTGTATAATATTTTGTAATAAAATATATTGTTATTTACTTATATTGGTACAACATTGAATAAATTACTATTTTTAATTGATAACTAGTTTACTTTTATAATTAACCCATTAACTGCCAATTATACATTTTTTTCAGAAACAATGTAAAATCCCAAAGGGTTTTAAACCGTGTCTGAATTACAAGCAGATAAAAAGGTTATGTTTTTTTTAATAAAGTATATCTTGTTTTGGTTTCCTATCATAATATTTAAGTAATAAGGCACATTGTTCTCATACAGTTAAAAGTATTTTTATAAATCTAGATTAAAAAAGTCATTCTTAGACATAAAAGGAACTTAAACAAAGTGTGCATTGAATTCAATAAAAAGCTTCATAGGCACCTCAAACATATTTTTCAATACATTTGTATATCATTTACTAGCAATTCTACTAATTATTCATTATTTCGTCAACCATTTACCGGTGGTTCATTTGATGATTTTAAATAATTATCTGACTAACCAATGGACTAGTAGTCCTAAACAAGTCAGCCACATGTCCATTTGATCTTATAACTAGTTCGCATAACGTTTAGTTTACTAGTTTAAATGTTCGTTTTTTAAAGAAAGGAACTAGTAAACTAGTCTTCTAAATCAAATAACTAATTTACTAGTTCAGTTGGTTGATAGTATCGATACTATTGCTGTTGACGATTGCCAAAACTATCAATAGTATAAATGATTTCAAGTATCGATAGTCAAATTATAGACAGCTTAGCAACACTGGTCCTACATATGCGTGGATATATATCTCTCAAGACCTGTGTTCTTCTCGTGGTCTTCTTCTTCTTTGACTTCTGGTTGATTGTCGTCTAGTCTTATTACTAGGATGGCACCCGATGGATACTGCGGATAGAGAAATAAAATGACATTCATGAAAACGCCTTTAGAAATAGAAAATAACAGGTGGTATCTGTCTTTTAAGTCGGTCTACGGAGATTTATGCTACCTCATTATCATCATTATTTCAGCCACATAATGTCCACTGCTGAACATAGGCCTCCCCCAGTTGCGGTACCCGCAACCTTCCTTAGGTCATTTGACCATCTTGTTAGCAATCGTCCCACGCTGCGCTTGCCGGTACGTGGTCTCCATTCGAGAACCTTCCGGCCCCAACGGCCCGTTCTATGCTGCCTCAGTTGTCATTGATACAGTAAGTTGAGTTAGGTACTGGTGTTATTAATTTGCTGTTCAACATTTTATGATTTCGACATTATAAGAATCCAACATTTGCAAATTCATCATTGTAGTTCTAATTTATAGATAACATTTGTAGACTTCATTTTACAAAAGATAATATGTTGAAATATAATATGGTAATGTTTTTCGAATGTTACATTAGAATAAATAATATGAAAACGAAGCATCGAAACCCGCAATCGAGATTGACATGTAACATTTTTGTTTTTGATTTTGTGACTTAATTTGACGAAGATACGTAAAGCATAATCACGACAAAAATATTTTGTAAAAAAACTAGCCAAGCTCGATGGAGCTGCTTGATTATCTCTTAAAAGTAATGAAATCAAGACAAAGACGTGCCAAGTCTAAGGTTCCTTACTGCAATTGCTTTATTATTATGGTAAATGTCGTGTTTACCTCGCGCTCGACTTGGCGGGAGCACTGCCGTGCCTCCGATTACAGTAAGTGTTATGAAAATCCACCGATTCAATTTTACAAAGGTTAATTCCCCACGTTAAATTTTTGACTTACTGTAAATATAATAATGGGGGCAGAATAGTATATTAAAAAATGAAATTGAGCAGACCAAAACCCACTTTTTAATTTGAATAAAAATACGTACACTCAGTACAGCCTACCTCTCTTTACAGTAGTTGTTTAACAATGATGTAAAAAGTATAGATTTGTGATATTCTCACAAAACAACTGAAAAAAGTGAGCCTACAACTGTATTCTCTTTGGCGGTTCGTTTTGAGGCACAGATGGCGTATCTACTTTTATATATAGAGAATATCGTTAATATATAATATTGTTTACCTTAAACTTCCGATCGCGATAATCACATAGCTATCGCTTTCCTTTCAAAATGTCAAGGTCGTTATATATTCGATACTATAAGTTCCGCAAGTACTCCGCACCAATATATAAGTTTTTAGGCAAATGTTTGCTCTCTACATTAGATCGGAGAGCTTTTTGAGTGATGACCTTAAAGTATCCATTTTGTTAGCTCAGCTATTAAGAAAACATTGGCCGGCCTAAAAGTATTTTGAGTCCAGTTTGGTGTAATCAGCCAGTTACGTGTTTTTGGTTAGAAAATTAACTTTAGTTTACAGGAAACTAAAAATATTTTTCAGCTCTGGTAGAGGTTGGATGACAAAACCACAGGCCCGGGATATCAGGCGAAAAGTCTGATTAACCAGTTTATATCTCGGAAAAAGTTGACGGTAAAAATAAGAATTATAATTATTATCATTATGTTCAGCGTACAAGTGCCCTCTGCTGGACACAGGCCTTCTCGAACAGCATTGCTATGGGGCGATTGGGCATAACCCACCACGAGGGTCCGATACCGATTGGTGGTAGTTCACGACTACTTTTCTAAGATTGTCGCGACAATCGACACCTTAGTGCCTTGAAGTACGGAACCATATTTTTTCTTACAATCAGACGATTCAGCTTGCATTGTCCTAACCTAACTGGGAAAAATCGCACAAAGCGACTTCACTGCTGTATTTTCACTGCTTCAATGCTGAACCCACGACCTCCAGGTTGCACTGTGACCTGAGCCGAACGCTATGCCCATTACACCACGAAGTCAATGAAAAGGTCTGCTGAATATTTTGTGTCTATATTAAAATCATCATCAGCTCATTAAACGTCCCCATCAAGGGGCACGAGCCTACCCGTAAGGGTGTTTTTAGGCCTTAATCGTCCACGCGGGCCCAGTGCTGGTTGGACGACTTCACACAACTTTGAATCTCTTCGCAGGCGTGCGCAGGCTCCCTCACGATGTTTTCCTTCACCGTAAGAGAGTGGATAATACATACGATTTTGAAAATTTGAAATATATTGGTACGTGGCGAGATTTGAACCACAGCCCTCCCGGTAGGAGGGTAACAGACCACACCATTGAGCCACCGACGCTCAATGTGCTATAATAAAATAGTTTCTTACTAATGAGTAAAGCTGCGACAGCGATGAATGGTGCAGGACAGGAAAAGTCCAGCAGAACTCCGACCGCTAAGTTAGAGGCGACGCCGCCCGCCCGCCCCCACCACGCGCCCCAGCACACGCCCAGCCCGCTGCAACAAGCATAAATAATAAATATCCACTGACATTCACACAGCGCCATCTAGCCCAAGTTAAGCGTGAAGCCTGTATTATGGGTACTAAACAACGGATAAACATACTTATATATTTTTTTTGTAAATACATACATATTATATAGAAACCTAATTAAGGATACCTATCTTACTTTAAAAAAGTTTCTTACTGAGTTCTTCCGGATTCTTGAAGTTGTATTCCAAACGTTGGTAGCTTCATTTGACACACATAAGTGCTTCCTTGGGCTTAACTGAAAATGGAATATTGACCCTAGCTAGCAGGAAGAGCATGTAACTGCAGCCGTATCAACAGCATGTTCCCATTTAGGGAAGCAGCATTTAGTTAAGAGTTAGAAACGCAACCACTCTCTTCCAGTGATAACGTTTACCAACACATTATAAATAAATAAATACTACTGACAATCACACAGCGCCATCTAGCCAAGTTAAGCGTGAAGCCTGTATTATGGGTACTAAACAACGGATAAACATACATGTATACATTTTTTTTTGTAAATACATACAATTATACATAGAAACACCCAGACTATTACAAACAGACATGTTCATGCACACAATGTTTGTACTGCCCGGGATCGAACCCGGAACCCTTAGTGTTGCGGCCGACCTCTCAACCGCAACACCAAATGGGTCGTCAAATGATTCGTCATTCTTAATGAGAGAAGGCTCGTGCAAAGCGACTGGTTGTCATAGAAAAACTGATTGGAGAACAAAAGACGAGAGTTCCTTTGATCTTTGCTAGACGGAAGTGCATAAAAGAGAAAAAAGACAGCGAGTTCGCATAACTTAAACGTTACCTATACAATGTCGCGTTAAATTAAACATTTAAGTATTTCTCACCTCAATTTAGGAGGAAGAGCATGTAACAGCAGACGTATCAATAGCACGTTCCCATTCAGAGAAGCAGCATTCAGTGCAGCGGCTGCGGCGACAGCCAGCCGGCTGGTGCTCGCGCATGCGCACGACGAGCAGCGAGGCTATGCAGGCGGCTGCAGTGGCGGCTGCTGTGGCCGCTGCAGCTCTCCTAACGCCTCGCCCCCTCCACGACCCCCTACTAGGCTGCAAGCTGCATTGCCTAGCACGCAACAGGCGCCTACTATCAGGCCCGATGTGAACACCTGCAGAATCGATGGAAAGGTATATTTAAGAATGCGCGTTAGTTGAAATGTAACTTACAATAAACTATAGCAATTGTCTATTTCACACGTACACACGACACGTATTTGATTTATTTTATGACATAGGTAAGTACGCTTACAAAGATTTAAAAAATATGTTACTAGTCATAAATTAATATCTACTGATAACCACACAGCGCCTTAGTCCCAAACTAAGCCTGTTATATGGGTAATGAACAACGGATAAATACTTATGTTTTTTTTTAAATATATGCACATTATACATAGAAAGCATCACGAGCGATACAAACGGACATGTTCATGTAGACCAATGTTTGTACTGCCCGGGGATCGAATCCGGAACCCTTAATATAAGAGCCGACATTTAAACCAATTAGACACCACATGGGTCGTCAAATTTGAAAATCGGATATGTAGAAATGTTAAGTAAGTTTTTGTCGTAATTACCACGTAAGTACTACAAAATTTTAGGTATCAGTTACTGCTGGAGATATTTCCTAAACAATACCTTATTTTTAAATGGGAATACATTCAATATAAAAAGAGCGCCGGTAACGTATTTCAGTATCATCTGGTATGGCAAATATACATCAGCGGTGGTGTTATAAATAATAATAATAATAAATAAATAAATATCCACTGACATTCACACAGCGCCATCTAGCCCCAAGTTAAGCGTGAAGCCTGTATTATGGGTACTAAACAACGGATAAATATACTTATATACATATTTTTTTTGTAAATACATACATATTATACATAGAAAACACCCAGACCATTACAAACAGACATGTTGTGTTGTTATTGACAGCCGGTTGCTCGTTTGCCGGCTATAGCCTAACTTAATTGTCGATAACGTTAGAATGGATTACTAGTACTAACATTGATTTGTGCTTATCGAATTTCACTAATGAGACACAAACTAAATTGACGTTAACAAGTATGAGTGGGGTTTGAAAAAAGCATAAGTTTACTAGACTCAAATGTCACTGACACTTTCTATTACTGTTCCAGATTTTGATTTGCGGCAGTTTCACCAATTGAATTGATAATTTAGATTAAATCAATAGTTGTTCTGCTCTAACCTTCTCGGTGTGAAAATGCAATTGACAAATTTGAATTCGAAAAGTGTATCCTCGAATTACGCTTCCCCGTAAGTTAATTAATACGAATCAATAACGAATACACGCCACCATGAAAAATGTAAACCCAAAACCATGTTATTTCAGAAAACAGAAATTCATTAATACGAATTAAAACAATTTGTAAACAAATGCCATCACTTCATAGAAAACAAGAACCACATGTTATATAAGGTTACTGCAAAGACAACAAAATATTGGTAGAATAATAAAAAAATAACTGCTCACACAATTTAATCTGTTTAGTTTTTAATTAATGTGTGGGATTCGCGAAAGCTTAAGACAGTACTATTTAATAATAATAGATTATTTATAATAATGCAGAGAGCGTCGGTGGCTCAGTGGTGTGGACTGTCGCCTTCCTATCGGGAGGGCTGAGGTTCAAATCCCTACACGTACCAATGTATTTTCGAATTTTCGAAAATATATGTACGTTATCCGACGCTCTTACGGTGAAGGAAAACATCGTGATGAAACCTTCATGCACGCCTGCGAAGAGATTCGAAGGTTGTGTGTGAAGTCGTCCAATCCGCACGGGGCCCGCGTGGACGACTAAGGCCTAATCACTCTATACGGGTAGGCTCGTGCCCCTCGGTGGGGACGTTTAATGAGCTGATGATGATGATGATGAATAATAAATTATTTTTTTGCACCTATAAACAGTTGTATAATGTATGAAACCCTGGCTGCCAAACAAGTAAAACTGTTTTATGAAAGCTATTGTCTTTCCAAAAGGATTGGTAATTATAATTAATACGAGTAAGAGGATTTAAATAAAAAAACTTACATCATCATCTATATGGCCATTGCAACCACCACTGGGGCTTCGATGGGAGTAAGCAGAGTGTCATTCAGGCCCGGAATGAGATGGGTGCGTGCTGGAGCTGGCGAACTCGACGCTGGCGTTGACCAGACGCGCGTGTTCCGGCAGTATACCCTGACGAGCCAGGTCGCACTCCTTGCCTTGCATCCTCAGTAGCAGTTCAGGTATCCAGAGGTTCAGGCCGAATCCCCTGGTAGAATGAAATGTGTTAAATACACCCTCTGAAAGTCGAGTACAGATTTGCAATGGAGTAGGGTATGCAAAGTGAGAGACACTAATCGCAAAAACAATAAATAATTTACATTTTTGTCAAATCGAGTGCTGTTAATGACAGCAGATCGCATATTATGGTTTCAAAGCTGTAGAGCAAAATAGGCGAATACGTGGGAATCATTTAATATGTTGGCGATTTTTCGGGTTGTCTGGACGCACAGAGTATGCACTGCGTTTTTTTGTACATACGGAGTGTACGCCACTGCAGATTGGTGTGTTTATGAAACGTAGTTGGATGAAAAAGAGTTATCGCAGCTTTCGGGATCTCAGTACCGCACCAGCTAGTTGTGCATCTTGCTGCACAGTAACTAGGTTTTAACCACAGATTTCCCAATACAGGAGATGGGCAAGCCGCGTTTAAAGTGCGACAACTGTAAGCTCAACGAGCATACACTGTCTACCAATTTACGCTCTGTGAGACGAGTCAAGACGCACGAATATAAGAAGAAATTACCGTTTTTTTTCAAAATGCCATCCTGTGCAATTGTAACATGCATCATCGCAATGAATCAGTAAATTTACCAAGAAATATAATAACTTTTCACAGGTAAGAACCGAAAAAATTGCGACACTGGGACTGCGTATAAACTTGGCGGCTGTCCAGTCTAATGTATATTCTGATGTCTGTGGTTTTAACCATCCACAAAAAGGTACAAGATCAACATACCGGCTAAAGGTCCGATATTTCTTTACAATGATACAAATGCGGGAAAGTCAATTCCAGCCGTGGACTTAATAACTGAATTAAATACAAAACTCAATTCAAAGTCAAAATCCATTTAAATAAATAAATATCCACTGACATTCACACAGCGCCATCTAGCCCCAAGTTAAGCGTTAAGCCTGTATTATGGGTACTAAATAACGGATAAACATACTTATATAGATGTTTTTTTTTGTAAATACATACATATTATACATAGAAAACACCCAGACCATTACAAACAGACATGTTCATGCACACAAATGTTTGTATTGCCCGGGGATCGAACCCGGAATCCTTGGTGTTGGCCGACCTCTCAACCGCAACACCAAATGGGTCGTCATTTATTCAGATTCGGCTTACAAAAAGCATTTATGAACGTCAAAAACTGTATCTGAAACTTTGAAACCTAATATCATCATCATCATTGTTAGAATATCTTTACTGTTGGTAGGCTCGACACTGAGTCGTCTAGGTAGGCACCACCGCAGTGCCAGATATCGTCCTGTGAAATACTAGCATTTTCACTTCTGTGTTGCGTGATGAGGGCACTGAAGTAAAATTACCGGGTATACAAGTGAGAAATCTAACATCTGTCGTCTCGGGCGAGGGGCGGACGACTTTGTTGACGGAAAATACAGACTACCTGCTATTTTTTATTTACTCCAAAGCTGCATTTCAACTTGCTGATCCGTCAATATTAACCTTAATTGCCACGGTATATAAGGTTGCCGGGTCATGAGCTATTAAAGGGTAAAAAGTATGAATAACAGAGAAGACTTACGCCGCCATATTAGCGAAGAACACGAACAGTATGAGGCTAGATTTCACAGCATAGGTCTTGGAGACGAACATCCTGAGATCCCTTAGGACTGCCAAACAGAGTACGCGTCCTGTTTTCATCATCATTCAGCGTCTTTCCCATGAATATATCTTCTTGGATCAACCTTTTTATCTGAAATTAGTCTAGACTTTTAATTTCTTTAAGAACTCTAAAAATACTATATAAATTCAATAACTAATTTCCCTCAGTAATAAATGACCTAAGCGCAGTAGATAGTTACCTATATCGTATCATTATGCTTTTTTATTATTTTCCTATGAGTGTCCTGTCGCTTGTATAAAAAAATAGTAACCACGCAAAGCATTTTTTTTTCAAAAATCTATGTGTACCTAGTCTCAAAGTCAGCCAGTAGTTCGTAATTAAGATACAAACCACGGTTAACCAGCATTAAATAAACATTAAGTTAAAATATTTACGACATCACCATTGTCAAGGCAAGGCATATTAATTTAAAAATATCTGAACAAAAAATACCCACGTGGGATGGCCCAAACCCTACATTCGAACCTAATAGGCTATTTTTAAATTACAAAATCAAAAGAGAACCTTATATTCGGAATGTTTTCCCTTATTAATCTTGTGGATTCTCGCCAATATTTTCAAAGCAACGTCCCCCTATTTGTGTCAGCAAGAAGCCGTGGACTCTCAGGCAAGGTGAGCATCCAAAGACCGCTTATGAAGCCTGGAACAGCCCGAGTGCCAGGTATAGCCTCCAGGAGAACAGCGGCAGGAATGTCTGGTAGTCTGGCGACTTGAACGGGATGACCAACCATGCGATTGCTGGAAAAAATTTATTTATATTTGGATAGTTTACAAGACATACACTTATTACATTGACAATTACATTAGTAAGAGATACTGTCGCCCTCCTACCGGGAAGGCTGAGGTTCAAATCCCGACACGTACCAATGTGATTCCGAATTTTCGAAATTATACATACGTTATCCGACGCTCTTACGGTGAAAGAAAACATCGTGAGGAAACCTTCATGCACGCCTGCGAAGAGATTCAAAGGTTGTGTGTGAAGTCGTCCAATCATTTATGAGCGTGGACGACTAAGGCCTAATCACCCTATGCGGGTAGACTCATGCCCCTCGGGGGACGTTTAATGAGCTGATGATGATGAAGAGATACAAACAAGTAGTGAAGCTTTAATTACAAACTGTCACGACAAGCACGAAATTTTTCAAAGTTTAATGTAATAGTATTCTTAAAAATACTAATTTAAAGTTTATGTTACAGTTAAGTGTGCAAGTGAGAACGAGATAATAAAATTATGCTAAGACATAATTAAGACTGCCTCTTAAGAATATTAATCAACGGTCTTTTGAACGTTGTGAAGTTAGTATTATTTTCGTTTTTCAATAATTCGCATTAGTGAATAAGAGTTCTCATTATTCGATCCCATGATTTCGGTGTAACGTTTTTCATGGTAGCGTGCATTCGTTGTTAATTGATTCGTATTAGTGATCTTCGTTATGTAATTCATTCACTTTCGAAGTCACGTGTCGCACCCATTAAATTCATATTGTTTTACAACCCGTATCGTATAATAGCGAGTTGTCGGCTACTACACATTTAAGGCTGAGCCTCTGCGCTAGCTACTTGCCAGTGAAGCTGAATAATTTCGATAATTTAAATATATACCGACATATAATTTCGAATTAAAAGAAATTTGTACGTGTCGGGATTAAAACCTGCGCCCTTCAGAACGGAAGGCAACAGTCCACACCAATAAACCACCGCCCTTATAACCATTACACACACATTAATATTTCAAGTACAGTCAGAGTCTAAAAGATAGGGCCACATACGGTATCCAAATATTTTATTTAATGGCAATATATTTTCCAAAATTTCCCAGCTTTTTGGACACTCATAGTGCTGAGATACCATTGGCGCGATGACTGTAACCATATTATTGGCGCTTTGGTTGAACCTATCTATATGACATTTTGAACGTCTCGATTTTTTGTTTACAACAATATGGACATATATACAAACAATGTACCGATATTATTGACTTTTTGGTTGCGTCTATTAATTTGGATAACCTTAGTGTCCCTATCTTTTAGACGCCGACTGTACAAAAAGTTTCCATTTCAAAATCCTGTTACACTGACCCCTCAAGTCATACACCGTTATACAAACACAACTGATCGATCTTCGAAGACATCATACATGTGGACTGTTGGCATGGCCTCTCGTGATCTGGCACACTGACACCAAACTTCGTGTTTTTTATTGAAATCGAAAGTTATTTTTTGCGTATCAGGATTTAGTTGACAGATAAACATATATCTTGGACGGAGTATTGACTAAACTTTTTGTCAGTTTGTGTAGGACATTAATTATAATAAATATCCACTGACATTAAGAGCGTCGGTGGCTCAGTGGTGTGGACTGTCGCCTTCCTACCGGGAGGGCTGAGGTTCAAATCCCGACACGTACCAATGTATTTTCGAATTTTAGAAAAATATATGTACGTTATCCGACGCTCTTACGGTGAAGGAAAACATCGTGGGGAAACCTTCATGCACGCCTGCGAAGAGATTCGAAGGTTGTGTGTGAAGTCGTCCAATCCGCACTGGGCCCGCGTGGATGACTAAGGCCTAATCACCCTATACGGGTAGGCTCGTGCCCCTCGGTGGGGACGTTTAATGAGCTGATGATGATGATGAACTGACATTCACACAGCGCCATCTAGCCCCAAACTAAGCCTGTAATATGGAAACCAAACAATGGATAAACATACTTATATTTTTTTAAATACATACTTATTATACATAGAAAACACCCAGACCAATACAAACAGACCCAGGCAATGTTTGTACTGCCTGGGGATCGAACCCGTTCCTTAGTGTAGTATCCAATATCTCAACCATAACACAAAATGGGTCGTCAATTTAACGTATGTTCCTTATACATTGCAGGTTAAACATATGTAGATAATTAAGAAAAAAATTCATAACGAGGAGGGTTACCGCCATTTTTTAAAACAGTATTACTTCAATGATACGTCAACATTTTCGTACCAGAAAAGGCGATGTATAATGGTGAAGCGTCGGTGGCTCAATGGTTGTTGCCCTCCTACCGGGAGGGCTGAGGTTCAGATCCCGCCACGTACCAATGTGTTTTCGAATTTTCGAAATTGTATGTACGTTATCCGACGCACTTATGGTGAAGGAAAACATCGTGAGGAAGAGATTCAATTCAAAGGTCGTGCGTGAAGTCGTCCAATCCGCACGCGGTCCGCGTGGCCGACTAAGTCCTAATCACCGTATACGGGTAGGCTCGTGTCCCTCGGTGGGGACGATTAATGAGCTGATGATGATGATGATAACTGTTTCAAGAGATGATGGTAAGCCTCCTGGAAAACTTTAGTCAGTCCTCTAAAGAAGTTGTGCAGTGATATTTTGAATATTAAAACTACTTCTTACCTGGTAATATGAGCCAAGCTGCGACAAAACTCATCCCAGTCACGTTAAGGTAAAACTGCCTTTTCTTCACGCCCACTAGATCTGATAAATACGTGAAAACCAATGTCGACGGGCCACCTTAAATAAAACAAATATCATTCATTCCACGCCTAGCTTAGTTTGTTAGTAAATTAGAATTTCATGGTCAACCATATAAATTGTATCTTATTCAAAGCAGAAAGAAAAATGAATTTATCAATCAATTACAGTACATTGCGAAAATGTTACAAAAAATGTAAGACAACAGATTACCAGGTATTTTATTTTGATTTTTATGTTATTTTAAAATAGAAATCTATATAATTAATGTAACAATTATTTCACCTGCTAGACTGCCATTTTGCCTTTGACGAATTTGACGGAATTCGAGCATGCTTAAGTAAAACATTTTTATGAATAGTCAATAGGAAATGTAAAGCCACCTAAAACATATTTTGCTCGAGGATCGAACCTAGTAGTTTTAGCGTTGTCTACTTGTCAGCCATCCCAGTAGTGGCTTAATGATTTTCTTTCTCATATTGGACTAAATCACTTGTCGAATAAAATCTTATCACACACCTATAAGAAAGCCATTGATAGTGCGTGCAGCAAGCAGAAGACGGTAGTCTACCACCATACTCTGGAGCAGCGTGACGGTGGCATCCAGCAGTAAGGTGGCGCTGAGGATGTTCCTTCTGCCGAAGACGTCACCAACTATGCCCCAGAAGAATGCACTGGCCACACCACCTGGAATAGACTTTAGGTCAGAGGTAGATTTTAACTGTATTTTTTTCGGGTGCACTTCTTACTTGCTTGTGAGAGGTAGGTTTAAGCTGTATTTTTTCGGGTGCACTTCTTGCTTGCTTGTGAGAGGTAGGTTTAAGGTGTATTTTTTCGGGTGCACTTCTTGCTTGCTTGTGCGAGGTAGATTTAAGCTGTATTTTTTCGGGTGCATTTCTTGCTTGCTTGTGCGAGGTAGGTTTAAGCTGTATTTTTTCGGGTGCACTTCTTGCTTGCTTGTGCGAGGTAGATTTAAGCTTTTTTTTTTGGGTGCACTTCTTGCTTGCTTGTGCGAGGTAGATCTAAGCTGTATTTTTTTGGGTGCATTTCTTGCTTGCTTGTGAGAGGTAGGTGTAAGCTGTATTTTTTTCGGGTGCACTTCTTGTTTTGCCTGCCCATGGCCTTCACCGGGATATGGCGAACAGACATGTGTCTCAGCAGAGCTAAAGTGGCAATGGACACTAACTATATCTCTCTTGAATCTATCGCAGTTAACTTCTAGACATAAAGCTACTACTATACCCCTACGGGTTCGATTCCCGGGCAGTACAAACATTTGTGTGCATGAACATGCCTATTGGTGTGGTGTTTTTATATTAATATGTATGTTTTACAAAAAAAAACATAAGTATGTTAATCCGTTGTTTAGTACCCATACTACAGGCTTCACGCTTAACTTGGGCTAGATGGCGCTGTGTGAATGTCGGTGGATATTTATTTTTTTATTATGTTTCCCCCATTCTGCACCAGATAACTCAGTCCCCCGCTTTACTCATAACGAATAATCTAAATGTTACGTTTTTATGATTCAGTAGCCATATAGCAAAAAAGGAATCCTTATATATTCGTCATATCATGTCTGTCTGTCCGTACGTATGTCACAAACGTTGTGAGTTGAGTGCACATTACGTCGTCAGTGCGCATTACAATGGGCCCGCTAGGTGGGTTACAGCCCAATCTCACCATAGCTATACTGTGCGGGAAGGCCTGTGCCCTGCAGTAGGCCGTTATTGGCTGATGATGAATGTCAGTTGTTTAATACATAAGTAAAAAATGTACACAAACCTCAAATGTCTTTTTCATTACCTAATAAAATATTAACAAAAAATATAGCGCTAATTAGACCATATACAGGAGTGCTATTAGATCATATTAGATACATCCGAATAAGGTTTTGTGATGTATCATAGACTATTTACAAAGGAGGATAACTAGTTAAGGCAAATATATAGTATCTATTTGGAGCTAAACATACTTTTAAAAAGAATAATAAGTTGGCAAATTTTGCAGATGCATTTCATAGTCCACTTCAGGACTAAGTGCGGAAACCAACTCTAGTGAAAGTCAAAAACATTTATTTCAAATTAGGCTTACAAAGCACTTATGAACGTCAAGAAATATACAAAAATATAATAAAAAACGATTTAAATACTAAACTAAAAATATGAGTTTTGATGCTTTGAAAAAAAAGCGCTTCAGTGGTTTGGCCTGTTGAGAAAGCACCCAAGAAAACTCAACAGTGTTGCCTTTTTTAAAAACAATTCCTTAATGTAACAATATATCATAAACACTGAAATAGCTGAGCAATTTAAGACCACGGATTTTTATAGTGTAGTACCCTTTTTTAGAAAGGTGTTGTTTGATTCTAACTTTAAACATATGAAAGGGCAACTCTACAATATTTTGCGGTACCTCATTGAAAAACTTTATACATCTTCCAATAACATATTTACCTGTTTTATGTAGTCTCAAGTCCGGAACAGCAAGTTTGTTTTTATTCCTAGTATTAAAATTGTGTGAATCACAATTTTTCTTAAAGGTGTTATAGTATTTACGAACATAAATTAAATTTTCATCAATATATTGCGATGCTCAGTCATTATATATATTTCTTTAAAAAGTTCCTTAAGAGAGTCACGTGGTCTAAGGTTGTAGATAAAACGAATAGCTCTTTTTTGTAACACAAATATTGTATTAATGTCGGCAGCCGAGCCCCAGTAATATAGAACATGGTACAAGCACTGCACATTCTACGAGTAAGGTGATCATACCCCACCAAAATGTATTTAACTAGGTAGACTCGGTACTGAGCCGTTTAGGTAGGTACCACCGCAGTGTTAGATATCATTCCAGGAAATACAAGTGCTTTGCACTTTGTGTTTCGGGATGAGGGCACTGTACTCGTAGGTAGTAAAATTACCGGGTATATAAGACCTAACATCTGTTCTCGAGTGACGGGCGCAGTGCGGCATTGATTGAGAATACAAAATGTCTATGAGTTGACGACCCATGTGTAGTTGAGACTTCGGCTACTACACCAAGGGTTCCGGGTTGGATCTGGAACCCTTAGTGTAAGGGTCAACGTCTCAACCATTACACCAGACAGGTCGTCGAAAGAATGCATAAACATTTGTTTATTATCTACGCAGTATTTTCATATCCGCTTACGCAGCACCGTAACTAGCGATGCGACCTATGCTTATCATGAAATAATCAAGCAAGTGCTAATTTTTATTGCGAAATCACTAGCAATAATAATGACATCAGAGCCATAATTCCGGTAATTTTAAATGCGCTCATAGAACGTCCCCACCGAGGGGCACGAGCCTATCCGTAACAGTGTTCAGGCCTTAATCATCCACGCGGCCCGGTGCGGATTGGCCGACTTCACGCACAACCTTTGAATCTCGCAGGCGTGCGGAGGTTTCCTCACGATGTTTACCTTCACTGTAAGAGCGTCGGATAACGTACATATATTTTTTTAAAATTAACTTTAATTTTGTACCAGAATACTTAATTTACAGTAAGATTGAAAGTATCGTAATTTTAAATCGTCGAATAAGAAGAACTGAGACCCAAATATATTATATTTTGCTGGCTCGATGAGGAAAGCGGAAGACCGTGATATTTGGCGCAAAATGGCGGAGACCCATGTCCAGCAGAAGGTAAGAGAAGTCTTAGTATAGTGCTTCATCATCATCAGCTCATTAAACGTCCCCACCGAGGGCACGAGCATGACCGTATAGTGTGTACAGGCCGTAGCTGTCCACGAAGGCCAAGTGCGAATTGGACGACTTCACGCACAACCTTTGAATCTCTTCGAAGGTGTGCACAGGTGCGTATATATAATTTCGAAAATTCGATAACGCATTGGTACGTGGCGTGATTTGAACCTGCGCCCTCCCGGTATGAAGGCGGGAGTCCACACCTTGCTCTAGTAAAGTGCTTACCACTCATAAAGGCCATATTAATGAGCCCCGCCTGGTAGGTGGTAAGCTGGAGTTCACACTTGGCTGCAGGCAGCACGTACGACATCACGCAGTTCTCCACGCCTGTGGTGAAGAATGCGCACGCGCACGCCCCTAGCGCACCCTACTGAGTCTGCCGTAACCTGGAACAAATATACTTATCATACGTCATTAAGTTAAGTACGGGCGGTCAGTCGATACCCTGATAAATACAATGTTGAAGGATGTTAATGTTAACTTAATTATTTATTTATTTTTATTATACACCTAGGAAGTATACTAAGAAGAAAGTACCCATTGAGGGTAGCCACAGAACGGATGTTTAAAAATATAATTATGAAAAACCATTATTTTAAAACCTAATCAACATCCAGTTATTTACTAAATATTGTCACTTGTTCACAAAAATAATGATATTAGGTTAGCTATTACAAAAGTGCTGTTCAAACAACAATATAAAGTTTTTGTCCCATAGGCTTTGCTTTGGCATCCAAACCAGGGCCCCTTAACAGAATTTGCTGCAGGCTCCGCGCTGTCTTAATCCAGCCTGAATCATGCAAGTTGTCTGTTCCACCGAATATAGAAGAATTCGATGCTAACTTTGACATGAAAAGTAAACAATAATTGCAAAAAGCGGATAATTAACAAAACGCTGAAGGAAATAAGCGGATTCGTTCTGACGATGTTGTTTTAGCTTTGTTTGCGAATTCCGCTTTGCAACCACTGCTATAAACATTCAATTTAAATATTGTTATAAACTACCACTTTGTAATTATAAATATAGACTGTGTACTTTAAAACTGCAAATGGCGAAAATTTAAGAGGGATAAAAATTTCGGATTCTATCACATTCTAAATTATTAAATTGAATATTTTGGGCTGTGTGGTTCAATAAATATCACCGAAATAAATACAGCACCTCTAGCATTAATTTAATTTAGCAAGTATTTAGCTAGTACAATGGGATCTGACTGTACTTCGACTGATATCTTTGTTATATACTTTTTTATCAATACAAAAATATATGTTTGTAATACTTTGTATTTACAAAAAGTATAAGCTATGTTTATCAGTTTATTAAAAAAATAAATTTGTGCCATATTTTTTTGATGATCTTTTGTTTGCCCAGGTTTGTAAGTTTAAGTAAGAATGTATACCTACGAAAAATGTTGTTTTTACTAGTAAATCAACTTCAATCTCTACATTTATAAAGGCTACCGAGCAGTTCGCTTCTGAATAGCAATGTTTTAGAATAACAAGCGATGTTTTAGTAAACTGCAATTAATGTTTGGAGTCACACCTGCATCGAGCCAAAACACTCTTAGCACAGAAGGTGTGCAACTCGGTGTGCAAGCTAATCAACAATGGTAAACGGAAATCTGCGACGAAACCCGAACTATCAATCACTTAAGAGATTCGCTTCTAGGTACGCCAGAAGTAATAGTGAACCTTTTGAAGTCCACTTTGACTTGGTATTTGATCATCAAAAACCACGCATCTCAATATAAAATTTAAGACAAAATGTGTAATGTGTCGCTTCATATATATTTGTATGATAAATTTCTCACTTTTTTAAAAAACCAGTAGAAACTTAAACTGGTTCTCACACAAAAATAATGGTATGTCACAAGGGTGTAACTTGTGCCTCACATTTATTCCCCCATTGCAACTTTATCAAATGCATTTTATCAATTGCCAATATTATTATTTACATATCTATTTCACTATCTATAATTCTTAACTAGTAAAAACTAAGGCACGTAATGCACCGCGCGTGACGTCATTCGATAATGCACACCGAGCACTCCCGCACTGCGAATGACACGATCGCACGGGGGCGCATATGAAAACACGTAGGCCTAGTGTAAATATAATGTGCACGTGTTTTTGGATATGTAGACAATAATTTTAATACTTGCAAATCCATATTAATCATAAAATATATATAGAAACTGCATCAAAATTAGGCATAGCTTAAATCCCCTGAAAAATTGTGAAATGCAGTTGCAAAAGTTTAGGTTGAGTCCCAACTCTTTTTATATCAAAATTGGACATAAATCCCTTAACAGTAAATTGTAAAAAATACACAGGAACGGGATAAACGAAAGAAAAGAAAAAAATATAATTAAGTTATAGTTAAAGAAAACAATTTTCAAGTAGCAACACGAAACGTTTCTGCAGAATTCAAAATAAGACGCTTAAGCAGCAAATAAAGGTATTAAAAAAACTTAATCACCGCAACAATAGCCTTTCTATGATTTGGTATTTCAATCGCTTTGGGGTATAATTTAGAATCCCTTTTTTGTAACAATCTTCTCAAGCTTTATTGCGAAACGTTTTTGAAATTCTGGAAATTATATTCCATGTTTAAAATGAGTCAGATACACTGTGCTGTTAAGAAACAAGAAAAGGAAATATTGTCTAGAATCTGAGAGACCGAGTCCAGCCTTGGACAAATAGTCTATGCTGGTCTTTACAGAATTTTAGTTAAGCCTCGTATTTTTCATGCTGCGCAATGAACGGGACAACCACTTCGCTCATCAGAAGTGGCAAGCCTGCCCATGTATGATGAAAACGAATATAGTATGTAGATCGTTCTTAAGAGACGTAATATTTTTTCCAATCTCCCCATTATTTCCGACAACACTGGTAATGGAGAGCTCTGCCCCATCACCGGCATTTTTCTGACTGCTGCTGTTGGCTGCAGATAGCCTCCTCATTTTTACTGGGCAATTGATAAACGCAGAGGTGTTTAACTTTTAATGTTTGCAAAACGATTCTAAGGTATCCCAGGGACTGGACTGGACAGTTTATTAGGCTTTTAAGACGTCGTAAATTTACAAGTTTCAGTGAAGTGAAGTGAATAAGAGCCGAATTTCACGGAACGATATTCTGACGTAACGGTGAACCTGCCTAGGTGGCTTTAGTATTTAGTCTTTCACCTAATAAACTTAACCTGCACTAATTACCTAAATATTTTAGTCACTGCATCTATCATGGTCAGGCGTATCACCTACCACCAGGTTAACGCACTGACCGTCTTGTACACTGAAGACATATGAAAAATGAGAATGTCTTAGAATCCTCGTTTCAGCCTTATGTCCACTGCTAGAATAGACTACGTCTTTGTATCTGAAATACTATTTTTTAACGAAATTATCAAAATTAAGGTGGTCTAGACTTAACCTAATTGTTTGAAGATACTTACCCGCCGCATCTAAAGCGGTCTCATAGTCTGCCACTTCTTGAGTCTGGGTGTCCTGAGAATCACCTGCCCCTCGGTGCACGGCTGCAACAAAATTATTATTTTAGTGTCATTATATTAGACTAGCGAACCGCCCAGCTTCCCATACGTACTGTAACTTTTACTTATTATTTTAACTTTTTAAATAATAGCCTTTGTCACTTAGAGTGAATGTAATTTTCAAATAAAGAAATAGGCCCTGCAACCATATGTGCAAAGTGTGCAATGCACACTTAGCGCATAATTTCAGTGTCAAAATCATTTTGTGCATACCTTTCTCTCTCTGTCCTCCTCCTTTATTAGTGCCATAATTAAGTGACCTATATTATTAGATTTATAAGTCTCTAAAATACATATTAATCGATCGACGACTTGCGAAAGGTCCCTGGTGGAGGCTGGATGAGAAAAGCGGAGGACCGGGATGTCTGGCGCAGAATAGTGGATACCTATGTCCAACAGTAGACTGCGATAGGATGAAGAGAGATGATACATACTAATGTCATCTTCCTCACGTAGAACATTAAAAGGATGAGTGCAACAGTTTGATCTTATGAAACCAGTTATAACCAGCATTTGTGGCTCATTGGTGTGGACTGTTGCCCTCTTACCGGGAGAGCTGAGGTTCAAATCCCGCCACGTACCAATCTGTTTTCGAATTTTCGAAAATATATGTAAGTTTTCCGATGCTCTTACGGTGAAGGAAAAGTTCGTGAGGAAACCTGCGCACGCCTGCGAAGATATTCAAAGGTTGTGCGTGAAGTCGTCCTTAGTCGTCCTGGGCCCGCGTGGACGACTAATGCCTTATCACCCTATTCGGGTAGGGTCGTGCCCCTCGGTGGGGACGTTTAATGAGCTGATGATGATGATGATATTTGACTTGCGGACCGACTAGCTTCCCACTAGTATTGGAACTTTTTAGTCATTATTTTAATTTAACTTTGTTACCTAGAGTGAATGTAATTTTCAAATGGTGTAGAAGAGACAAGTTTAATTGCGTGATAAAAAAATACAAACATAACGTTGACGAAGACGGAATTCTAACGATATCTAAAAATTATCGATCTCTGTCAAATTTGTTCCAAAACATATTTTTATTAGTTTAAATTTATTTGCTCTATTATTTAATAAATACCTAACAAAAGTTTCCATCATCATCAGCTCATTAAACGTCCCCACCGAGGGGCACGAGCCTACCCGTATAGGGTGCTTAGGCCTTAGTCGTCCACGCGGGTCCAGTGCGGATTGGACGACTTCACACACTACTTTTGAATCACTTCGCAGGCGTGCATGAAGATTTCCTCACGATGTTTTCCTTCACCGTAAGAGCGTCGGATAACGTACATATAATTTCGAAAATTCGAAAACACATCGGTACGTGGCGGGATTTGAACCTCAGCCCTCTCGGTAGGAGGGCGACAGTACACACCATTGAGCCACCGACAAAAGTTTCCGTTTCAGACAATGTCAGGCAAATTTTAAAAAAATAGTTCATATTTTTCTTAAGAATAAAATGTTTTTAACGTGCAAATTAAACAACTTTAATACAAAATAATACTTACGACTGCTAATCTTTGGGGCGACTTTGCAAACCATTTTCGAATAACAACAAAATTATGTCACTAACATTAACTATTTGAATAAACGCGTGCGTGACACGTACGGAGACGCGACGTGCGCGGACCGACCGTGTTCACCGACGACCCAGAGGGCACTAACCGTGGAGGAACTTGCCCCTCATTGTTCTTGTTTTAAAAATCTCCCCTATGGGAAGGCAAAGGGAATATACTATACAGCCAGAAGGCTGTATAGTTTGCGTTTGGAACTGTTTAGATACCTCTTGCAAACTTCTTATAGCCTAGTACCTGTATCTAAAGAACATAACTTAGGCTAAGTTATTTAGCCGTTTTTTGTTTGGTTTTCTAAAAACTGACAAAATAATAAAATAAATAATGTATTTTGTTGAATGAGAGTTTCAAAAATAACTATTAAGGGAACGGCAAACGAACGAAAAGGCGATGGGCCAGGTTTAGACCTTTTTGAATTGTTCCGATGATTTCGTTCGATCTGGTAAGTTGAACCATCGACTTGCGAAAGGCTGCTCTGGTTGAAGCTGGATACAAAAAGTGGAGTATCGAAATATTTATCTCAGAAAGAGAGTGACCCACAAGTTTGTCCAGCATTGGGCTGCCATAGGTTGAAGAGATGGTTTCATTCACACACAATCATAAAAATAGGAATAGCAAAATGTTCCATACTTGTTTTTAATGAAATGAAGTTTTTATCTAAAGTTACTTCTTTCAAACTTCTTATACCCTAAGTGTAAGAGCGTTGGTGGCTCACTTTTGTATGTATGTATATCTATCGCCCTTACGGTGAAGGAAAACATCTTGAGGAAACCTGTACACGCCTGCGAAGACATTCAACTAAGGGTTGAGCGTGAAGTCGGCCAATCCGCACTGGGCCCGCGTGGACGAATCAGGCCTGTACACCCTTTACGGGTAGCTCATATATTCCCCACGATGGGGGCATATATGAGCTGATGATGATATAGATAAGAATACAACTGTGACCACCCTACTCTTTACAAGGGTGCCGTAAGAGACTGCTTAGAGACCAAAGAATGAGCTGTGAACGGGTGACATCGATCTCGCATTCATACCTAACTTTATTGTTATTTATTATGACTATGACTACGCCTTCACTAGGCCCTCAGCCCTATTATTGTGTTTTACCTTGACCGTCAAAAACGCCTGGTGTCTGGATTCCTGCGGTAAAAAAATTAATAAATTAATTAATTAACTTATAAATTCATTAATATGTTAATCCTCAAAAACCTTAGGTAGCCTTTGATCAGTAGTAGCCTGTTAAAGTAAAAGCACATAAGCCATATTCAGAAAGTTAATTAACAATAATAAAACGTTTTAATTTTAAGTTTAATTAACAAAGAACTTTTTTAATATTTAATGTTTTGAAATATTCTAATTATAATTCTAATATCATTGCGCACGGGTCCTCTAAGAAAATATGTGACCAAAGCAATTACAGTGATCTGTAATGCTGTCGATTGCTTAGTCACGCTGTCATTTTATCCAGCTGTGGAAGTCCTTGAGCAATGCGTCCTACCCGTCCTACAACCAACTGAAACATGGACACTGACTGCGGAATTGGTTCACAAGTTCAAAGTCCCTCAACGCGCAATGGAGCGAGCTTGCTTGAGTCTCTCTTAGGTAAGATCAAAATGATTTAATCCGTAAGAGAACTCAAGTTACCGACATAGCCACGGATCAGCAAGTTGAAGTGGCAGTGGGCTGGTCACGTATGTCGCAGAACGTGGCCGTTGAGCAGCAAGATCTGAAGTGTAGACCGTGTCTCTGCAAGCATAGCGTAGGACGCCTCCGGCCCAATAAGGAAAGCAGGACACAGATCATCTGACGCAAAATGGGGAGACCTATGTCCAGCATGGACTGCGAAAGTGGATGTACTATATGTATAACGCGTGAAACGTTACA